>DWAJ01005295.1:0-11694 GCA_018238005.1 Eurema mandarina | reverse complement strand
TATTAATAGTATCTAATAATAAGGTAATTTGCAATATAAAATTTAAAACTGCACACGGTTAGCAAAGAATATTTTATCTAGTCTGTGTCGTTCACCCCACCTTAGAAAAAGGTGACAGCATTAGTTATGTCATTTCGTGACAGATGTCATCGCGTTTCCAAGCCTGCGTTCTGTAGGGTGCGATACGTTATCCCATAACTTTTCATACTTCTTAAATTTGAACGCATCACATAAAAAATCTAAATTAATAATAACAAAACCAGTTTGAACTTCAACACATAGACGTTCACCTTCACTTTTAAGTAATGGCTGCTTTATAGTTTGGAGCGAATAAATTTGACTGTTAGAATGAGTCATGATTGTAGCTTGCTTTTATTGAATCAAACGTTAATTGCCGTTGCCTTGAAGCGTGATATATGCACATCTATGGTTTAGATAGAAGGAATATTTGCTAGCACATTGGTGACAGATATTTAGAATTTCATAATAATTTAGGTATAAGAATGTACACTGGGTTTTTTTTGATATTTTCGTATCGTAACGTATTCCGGCAATGAACGCATGTATTTTTTTTATTGTATGAAGTGGTGAGACGAGCTGGACGCCTCCTTCCTGATGGTAAGAGAAACGCCAGCCCATAACCAATGTAGTGCTACCCAGAACTTTGCTCCGGGGAGGGGTGCAAATATATTATGCATATACGTTATAAACCTTCTTCTTGAATCACTCTATTAAAAAGTATCAAAATCAGTTTAAAAGACATAGAGACAGACAACAAGACACTTCTCACTACAAAACAAAGCATAAGTTAAAAATAAGAAAGTCTCAAAATAACGACAGTTAGGCAAGAAACTATCATTTAAATTGTACCGTTACATTTATTAACTACTAGCTGACCCGTGCCAACTTCTTTGGGCATAATGGTGATTATCCTTTTTCGGTTTTTTATATATAGCCTATGACACTCAGCAATAATGTAGCATTTTATTTGTAAAAGAATTTTTAAAATCGGTTCAGTAGATCCCGAGATTACCCCTTACAATTTAACAAACACACAAAGTACTTCTTTATTAAGCAAAGTTAAATAGATTAACAAAAGTAAGCTCAATGCTGCAAACGTGAGTTTAGCAACAATACACATTATAGTATAATGAAATCTGTAATGGTGTCTGTCACGATTCTTAAATACACGGGACAAAAGGATTTAGTTCTGTGACCTTACGTTACTTGAACATATTATGAAATTGATTTATTTATTATGAAATAGCTGCTATCTATCTTTGTCTTTGTCATTTAAGGCCTACGATTGCTTTTTATGCGCTGAGTTCTGAATCGCGCTTATAGCATTTTTTCCATACATATCATGTATATACATATATACAACTAGCTGTTGCTTGCGACTTTGTCCCCGTTGATTTGTTTTTCCATTATTTCTTCGCTAATATTAGTCGCAGCGTGATGTTATGTAGTCTAAAGCCTTCCTCGATAAATTGTCTATTCAATAAAAAAAGAATTTTTCAAATCGAACCAGTAGTTCCTGAGATTAGCGCGTTCAAACAAACAAACTCTTCAGTTTTGTATATTAGTATATATGGCATACACGTGTAGTTTGTTTTAATTAGAAATGGGCCGAGTACTCGGGTGATACGCGGTACTTTGCGTACTCGGTGGGGTTTTTGATACTCGTATTCGGCCGAATAACTCGGTTAATCTTTGTTTTTTGGTAACGAGTATATTTTGATTAAGAACGTTTACGCTGGCCGGCTGTAATTGAAACATTCAATGTTAAGCATTATGTCGTATAATGCGCTCTAGAGAGCTATAATTTGAAAACTAGACCTGTTTTTACTTTACACGCGAAATGGGAATTTGATTTAACCGAGCTACTCTGCCGAGTACTCGGTTGAAATAAAACTAAACCGAGTAAAACTCAGTACTCGTTACTCGGCAAAAGTGTCTCTAGTTTTAATATTTAAAGAAAAATTATATGTACGGTCTTATAGTAAGTAATAAATGAATGGTGTTTTTTTTATCAATACAATAAATTTAGTAGATATCGCGCTCTCACAGTCCCGTAGAGAAATCAGAATATATCAAAGGGATAAATACATAATTGTTTACTTTATACAAAGAAAACATCGCTTTTCAAACGTTTTTTACTACACATACAAATCAAGCTAATAAATACTACATTGCCTGTAAGAAATCACTAATATAGCGATAAGGCGGCCTATTGTCAAAGAAGTATTTGCTAATAATTTTTATTTTTTGTTTTAAAGTACAAAGTGTTACAGTGACAATAAATATTTTTTCATTACAATTATAATTTTCAGATGCGACTGTCAGCTGGTAGCGATGCAAGTGATTGTGTATGCGTTACGGGTGTGCGCCGGATTCTTGAGACAGACTAACAACTGTGAAGGTAAGGTTTACGATTTACGTATTACTTCTTAAATAATACTTAATTAACTTAACTTTTTTGTTATATGCACTATGCTATGACGAAAGGGAATAAAGGATAAGCCAAAAGTAGGCGGGAAGGAATTAATCATACATGAATATTTCAGTTATTTGTAAGGTGTTAACATTACGTAACACTGTTAAATAAATATTTTTTGAGTTCCAAGTCTTAAGAAAAAAATAATATTTATATAACGTTGACTTATTTTTGATTATATCAGGAAATTTGCCTAAAAGGTTCTTGTATGAAAATTCATATCACAAGAATAATGTTAGTACACCAATATGTTTATAGTTTAATACATATGTTCATAATTATAATATTCACAAAAGTGAAAGGTGTTTACTTAGCTCTTAATTAAACGACAATGTCCTCATTATGTCGCTTTAAGCAATGATTGTGTCAAAAAAATAGAAGTAATGTTTTATTTAAACTTACTTACCAACAGGGGGCGTAGCTCAGATGGTAGAGCGCTCGCTTAGCATGCGAGAGGTACCGGGATCGATACCCGGCGCCTCCAAGACTTTTTAATTAAAATAATCTATTAAAATGTTAAATGTGCTTTTATTTTGTGTATTTATAAAAGAAAATTGTACAGTTTTTTAAATTTTAATTATAACTAATATTCTGTTATTCTTAACTAGCTCACTAAGGCGATTGTATTTATAGTAAATCTGGTATAAATATCATAAATGAGGTTCAGAATTCGGTAGCAGTCGCTAGGCAGTGCTAGGTTTTCAATAATAGCATTATTCCGCATTATGTGGAATATGCTTAACGTTGAATGTTTAAACTAAATCTTTCTTCATTTAAATATCGAGAACTTACAAATGTATAATTATACTAAGTCGTGCTTTCATTGGATGCGTATAATTACATGTGCAGTGACAGAAAATTAACAAATGTTTTGCTTTTATTTGACATTGATCGAAATGTCGCACTATGCTCTGTAATTGGAATACTTGGAAAACAAATAGTGTATTATATTTTTATTTTAGAATCACAAACGGACTATCTCACCCTATGTCGCAGTGGTGTTCAGTTGCTGTACCAGTGTGTGGTGAGGGACGTGGAGTTCGCGTCCCAGCTCGGGTACAACGAGGGGCACTTGGAGGAGCTCTGTGAGGTCATGGGGGAGTTTCAACATGAGGAGATTTATAGTATGTATTTATAATATATTAAATCCAACATTTAATATGATGCATAAATAACCTTGGTAAAAAAATAATTAGCTATATTTATTTCGTTATTTTGATATTTATTCAAACTTTGTATATTATCTAAGTTAATTTTTGATTAGTTAACCAATTTTAAATTGTGTATGTTGACATTTTTATAAAAAAAAAATTAAGAATGACAAAACATAATTTTGCCTGCTTAAATTATAATAAAGATAAGTTTCTACTCCTTGTTAAATTAATATTGCAATAAGTTTGTTTCAAATTTAAAGTCTTGTCACAAAAGTCAATACTTTTCCAATATATGATGACAATACTAAATTATCATATTTACGTATTATTAAAACTCCACTGCATGTATAATACAATACCAGTTTTAGGGCATATAACATAGCATATGTACACCCATAATGTAGCATTCTATTAAAGAAATATGAACATATTCATATGCAAATATATACATATAAAATTTTAACTAATTTTAACAGATACAATGCTATCGGAGATATCAAACACATTCCAGTCATCACCCGAAGATGTGACACCGGCCTTCACTAAAGCAGCCTGGCTTAATAGCTTTGAAAGCTTTTCACTAACTGATTAAATACTATATATTTATTTCTTATGAGCTCTATATTTAAAAAACAACAATGTTAAGACTGAAAAAAAATACAGAATATTTTGACTTTATGGTAAATGTTTTCTATAGTCTATGGTTTGTATATCTTTGTACATATTTACCTGTAAAAGTGATAAAACGATATGTTTTAACATAAGAATATTTTAAGCCCAAGCCTGTTACAGATTTGTTACCTTTGTAAATATTATAAAATATAATTTATTTTTTACATCGTAGTTTTCTTAATGTCTTCTTCGTGGTCGTTTCCTCATGGCTGAGGGTCGTGGTTATCACTAAAAACAGCTGGTGGAATCCACTATTTTTCTCCAGGCTGCCCTGTCTTCTGTCAGTTGTATAGATCCTTGTAGATTTTCTTTGCTCGCTGCCGCTATACAGTCGGTCCAACGAGTTAGTGATCTACCTCTGCTTCTCTTACCTTCCACATTGCCGACCACTATTAGTTTTTCCAGGCTATCAGGACCCCGTCTCATATTAATAACATAATATATTTTAATAGATACATAAAATTACACAGATTCCAAATGTTTCATCAAATCAAATTTGCTGTCTACCTAAATGTAACTTTCTAATTTCTATATGTAATTTGTGGTGATAAATAAAAATTTATTATATAGAATATGATACGTAGAAAAATAGTGTTCTCAAATTCACGCAAGCATTGTATGAACAACGAAGGAGCTTTTCATTAAAAGCACTTTGTTATTGTTAGCGTTTCAGCGACGCTATATTTTTCACGTTTTAAATTTCGCGTGAAGACAGTTTAAAGTGACTTATGTTCAGATTAATGTTCGAGCAGACGCTTTATAAAATGTTGTGAAAATTTTTTTTAAGGTAAACAAATACTTTAAAACATTAAAATTCATCGATATTGTTTTCTTCTTGGATTCAAAATTATTAATCAATGGTTTTTCCGTTAAACTCGTTTTTTAATTAAAATTTTACAAAATATTCTGTTTGTTTAAATAGTTGTTAAAATTGAGTATATTTTGTATCAATAGAGGAATAAAAACTGAAACCCAACTACCACTACGAATGACCGAAATGAAATCTATGTATAGCCAACGTCACCTGCGACATTATTATTAAATTATCAAAACTTTTGACAGATTAAAATAATCTGTCAAAAGTTTTGTAGTATTATCATAAGTGTCAAGCTAAACATACCCATGCCGTTCCTTTGGCTTCACGGTGAAAACTTAATATAACAAGAACACATTTTTCCACAGGCAACACTGCGAACGGAACTCGGTCAATCGGTTTAAAAAATAAAAAAATAATATAATTGTCGACGCACGGCGACACACAATATGGCTACATACAGTAATGGCGGGAAACCTGATTTGCACGCATAATCTCTTCCCGTCCAGTGCTAAGTAATTGGCTTACAGAATAATAGACGATATATGTCGTTAACTTATTTGTACAATGTTTTGTGATATTTTTATTTTATTTATTATGTAGTCCGAAGCTTGTTTTTCTTACTTATCAGGATAGGGAGTGGGATTATTTAAATAAAAGAATTGCTACTTACTTATTACTCATTTAAAGTAATAGTTATCGATTCTAAAAATTCATTTTTAAAAGAAAACCTCCTTTCTCAAGGTTTTTAAATTATGTTTATCCATTTTATCGTAATCGTAACAAACAGATTTATTAAACACGAATTACTTAGGATTTCAACAGTCTTTCATTTATGTACAAATTCCCAGCTAAAAATAAATCATAGTTTATTCACGGAGAATGCAATTACGAAATGACAATGGTTTTAATATTAATGGGACGCGATCGTTATTTTCATTATTTCGTAAAATTTTAACAGCAAAACGCTTGCTTGCAATTAAATACATCGTTAGTACGAAATGAATTAATGACGTCGAAATATGTACACAGCATTGCAAAATAAATTGAAATTAGAACACTATTCCGACGCGTGGGACATCAGCTGGAGAGGCCTTTGTCCAATAGTGGACGAAAGCAGGCTGATGAGATGAGATGAAGGGACGTCCAGATTTTTTTATAGCATAGGGGACAAACTAGCAGGCGAGTCACTTGTTGGAAAGTGCTCATCACCGCCCATGAACATTCGCGGAGTTTGTTGCCGATCTTTTAGAAAGATATATTATGTTCTTTTCTTGCAGCAACCCTAGTTGTAAAGCATTGGAAATACTGCTTGAGAGAGCTGATTTCACAATTAAAGGCCTTCCAGTTTCCACGAAATGTGCGAAACATAATATTATTATCTCTAACGATACGTGATGTCGATTTTTTTACGGTACATTTGACTTAGGACAATAGTTACATTGCAATTACATTTCGCCCAATGTTTGTATAAGCGACTTAAATTAGGTATAAGGTATTTTAAAATGGATATTATTAAAAAGACCCCACACATTAGCCGTAAAAACATTAAATTACGCAATCGTGAAACTCCTTTATTAAAGTCGGTTCAAAAAAAATAGCTAAGTACAATCTCATTTCTACTACTATCGCTAGTCGTAACTCGTAGCAGACTTAATTACAGAGACATTGCATTGTTATCTTCTCACTAGACTGCGCTTTCACGGCACATAAATAAACCGATGTCTCGGCTACACGTGGCGAGAACAGAGAGATTAGAACGAGCTTCTTTTTGTTTATTTTTTTTTTATCAATTAACGTTTTAGAGTTATACTAATTTGTAGGTCATTAATATATTGTTGGAACGATGTTCCTTATCGCGCGTTGCGAAAAGGGGTTAGTCGTAAAAAAATAAAGACCAAAAGCTGTACCGACTTTTTGCAGTCTCTGTCTGTCTCTCTCTCTCCCTCTAATAAAAAGCTAGATTATATTTACATCATATAATATTTGATAGTAAAAAAATAAGTACCTACCAAGGAACTTAACCTACTACTTTTTCAGGCAAAAAATACTAGTGACGGAAAACGGCTTCTATCCAAGTTATTATATAACATTTGAAGCAATATATTGGCCCATGATTGAAACCTCAAGCCACTTTAGTATTGAGTTGGACCGATTGGATTGCTTCAACGATCACCTTAATAACATCGTTACGAAAATAAGAAAATACAGTTTTATTTTCCCTGAGTTCTCTTGAGTATTGGATAACTATTTATGCCAGGTATCAATCAATATAATTTTTATAGTATAAAGAATTTCATATTATGACGAATTACAATATGGTCGCGTGATAGTTCATTATCACCGCCGTCTATGAAAATTCGTAAATGTGTCACTAGCTTTAAAAAAGAGCCTGTCATTATAATAATTAATTGAGCCAATTAAGTAAAATCATTTAAGTATTTTTTAGAATCTGTTTCTTTCAATTAAAAATTAAGAATTTCTCAAAAATAATTTATTTATAAAGCCATATAAAAAACACTCATACATATATCCAGTTTTACAAGTTTAAATCCATACTAATATTAAAAATGCGAAAGTACCCCTGTCTGTCTGTTTGTCTGTCTTTCCTTCACGTCAAAGGTACTGAACCGATTAGAACGCAATTTGGTACACAGACGGTCTAGAGCCTGGGGAAGGACAAAGGCTACTTTTTAACTGGAAAAAAGGGTTCAAGGGGGGTTAAAGTTTATACGAAAGTCCACACGGACGGAGTCGCGGGCAGCAGCTAGTTATTTATAAATACAAATGTTGGATACTATTTTAAAAGCGATCAATAGCGTTATTTATAGTTCATGTTTGAACCACAAAAGAAGCGGTTAGTCGTCGAAAGCCACAAAATGGCATTCATTGGCGAATCGCCAGGCGAGTATTAAACTATACAAGGTTGAGACAACAAATCGTAATACAGGTTACTGGGTTATATGGGATCAGACAAAACGCATTATGTCTAAATAGATCAAGGCTTTATAATCTGACTTGCCCAGAAGTTCTCGTGCGTTTTGCTTCCTAATGCTTTGTCGTAGGGATGATTGAAAAACGATTATTGTTATTTTAATCTATATAGTAAGTATGATATGCAATTACAATGATACCAATACGATGTGTAGTTAAAGCGAGAGGTGAAATAGAGCATAAGTACTGCAATATTTAATCAAATTTTAGTTTTGACGGGATGGCAACGAAATCAAGAGTAGTATCTCGGTTCAGTCGTATTGCCAAATGTAGTAGGTACAGGTATAATATACTTAGTATTTACGTTACAGGAACGTTACAGGAAGTATATGAAGGACAATGAGTAAATAAAGTATTTTATTAAATGGCTTATTTTTCATTCGACCTACAACGCAATATACGATTATTGACCAAAATTACAGTCATAAAAGTAAGGAAAACACATTCATGATTTCTCAAGAATAAACTGTTTGACTCATTGCTGAAAAGAAAATGTTCGAAACATTTATGTTATTTACAGGATATTTATATAAATAACCTCATTGCTATTAACATTAAAGTTTTTTTTAAATCCTTCTTTGAATTTGTTATCTTTTCTCTTTTCTACTATTTTCTGAAAAATCGAAAAAGATGAGAAAATCGATATCTACGGCTTTTAACGTAAGACAGTTTTTGTACAATTCTAAAATTATAACAAATATTCCTAATATTTTTAGGCGGTGATATATGAGATAATTTGGTAATGGCTGTCAGTTTTTTTCCGTTATCATTAATAGCGATAATATCTGGAATTATTTTACAAGATTTCCAGCGGAGCTATTAATTTTCAGAAAAAAACGCCATACAATGATATTATATTAAATTGATAAGCGCAAAATTTTGAAGACGCAAATACATCCTAATTAGTACGTCTTACCTTTAGGTGATTGGTTGCCGGTGCTTTAATGCGCAACTGACAAAACTAACTATCTCACTTTTTCTTATTGGTTTTATCATTTATCTCTTTCTATCGTTCTGCTGTGCGGAACACTTTTTTCCGTTGATTTATATTATAGGTATAACATATCTATTATTTAATATCATTGACGCCATAAATTTTTTTAATAATTCTTTTTTATAAGACCATAGAATCGTAACACATATTTGCTAATAATATCAAAGAAAATAGCGAAATAATATAAATGTGTACTTAACAAAAGTTGTCGCTTATCGTCAATTTTTACGGCCTCTTCTAATGCTTATACTTGAAACATCGTTCACGCCTCATGAACTAACTGAAGTATTATCACATAAATACAGTCTTCATTTATTGAGTCGTGTTGCCAGTTTAGGTATACTAATATAATTATATAGTATACTTAAAGTTAAAAAGAATACTTAGAAGTAATTCCGTACAAAAAACAAATAGGATTTTACAAAATGTTTTTTCTACTTTACTACATTTATAAGGAGTGTTAAAGGACGTCTAGATCGCATTTTTCAATGTTACCCGGTTATCGAAACATTGGGCAAGCCACGGGATACTCCAGTTGAAATTTTACATGGACAAAACCTCTCCTTAAATCCAGTACTAAATAAGTCCCACTGATTTGGCTTAGCTCAGTAATGTGCTGCTGTTAACCTCCCACGCTAAGCTTAAAATTTAATCAAAGTTTACAGACTCCTTGCTTAATATTTCAAATTAAAAACGAGATTAAAAAGTTTTTAATTTAAAGTAATACGATATTATAATAAAAGTTTTACTTCTACCAACGGTATCTTAGAAACCTTGAGAGACGTTCAACCAATCATTATATAATAAGTAATCATTATTTAATCATTACTGTTCATCAGGATCGTCGTCTGTAACTAATCTTACTCGAATTTAATAAAAAATTCGTTTATTGTCATAATAAAAGCATATTTACAAATAAAGATTTGGACTTTTACAACCACTAGTAAATCGTTAAGATAACAATTAGCTAACATAACAAATAGCTATTAAACCTTGTGTTCAGTTCTATAACATAAAAAAGTCGCCCGATAATAAGCTCTTCCTATGGACTATTAAATTCTCGTTCCATAAGAAATATCCCGTTTTATTTAAGGTAAAGTTTGTCATACTAATGGGTAGTATGACAAACTACAGCTAAATCAATTCACTAGCTAATAGTTACAAGTATCCTCACAAAATTAGTAGGATTAGTCTAAATTGGAGATACGAAAGTTATATTGCTGGCATCCCGAAATTCAAACACGCAAATGTCGAGAAAAATACGATCGTAAAAAAGTAATACAAGTCGCTGTGGAAAGAGAGTTCGTCGTACAACTGAATTGTGCCTTATATCGTGATGTCGGTTGTTTAATGTGTAGTTTCACCAATATTGCCTATTTGATAAGCTACAAGATAAATAGCTACAATAAATTCACTATAAAATGCATTACTCGTCGCTCGATTACTAAGATTAATTATAATATAGAGGCAGTTGGATCAAGACGTAGCCATTAGATAAAAAAATTTATAATTATTATTTAAATTAGAGTAGATTTCATTTCTTACTTAATAGCTAAAGCTAATGGTAATTATGTCTAATATTGTCTTTCTTTGCATTATTTTGTTCAGTTTAAGTTTTAAGTCAAGAGAGGGAATTAAAGTAAAATCGAGTCGCTGAGATATCTATTTATTTTTAATAACGGTATACCGGCCTCTCCCGACTTTTTACCCGGGTAGACTTCATGCCCGTGGCAGTAATGGATTAAATAGTATTCTTTCTGTTTATCCATGATCTAATTTTTTTTATAACGTAGGGGGCAATCGATCAGGCGAAATTCAGCCAAAATTATTTTGTAGTTTATGCGTAAAAGGCTATCAAACATCTCTCTATCTACACATCAATAAATTCTGTCAATTTTTATCATTTAAGTACTTCGATACTTATCTTAAACCAATTACAGTAAACTAATGTGCTCTGAACCATTTCCTAACTATTGAAAATATTTGTACGGTCTCAACACCGCATCTCTAGAAATGCATGAAACTTAAACGCCCTAGAATGTTACATTTGCAAATGTTAGTTAGAGAAACCTTAGCAAACCCACCAATGACCACAATGGGGTAATAGACAACTATAGAAATTTACTTTGCATATATTATTTATGTCTGTGCGTTATTTTGTTTTTCAAAAATATCTTGAACTGTTTAACATAATAGGTTCCATACGAATATAAAAAAAAGATGTCTCTCTGATCCCTTATATTTTAAGATTTATGAATAAATGTTCAGTTTTCAGTTCAAAGCTTATACTTATATACTTGTAACATTTTAGAGTTCTAGTTCATCGGGAAAAACCTTTTTAGGTCATGATTGCCGAGACAGTGTTAAAAAAGCGCGTTTTGCGATGTAGGTAAATTACTTAGAGGTTTCTTTTTAAAAATTTCAAGAGACAAAGTCAAAGTCAAAAGTCAAAGTCAAAAGTATCTTTATTCAATTAGGCTACATAAAGTAACACTTTTGAATCGTCATGGTATTACAAAACATTTACCACCGGTTCGGAAGGCAGTTTCTACAGAGAAGAACCGGCAAG
>DWAJ01005294.1:0-11694 GCA_018238005.1 Eurema mandarina | reverse complement strand
GTGCGCGAGCATTGATTGGTTCCCCAGTCGTGTTGTCTTTCTCGCACCAATACGTCAATTACGCGCGCGATTCTACCGATGCGCAGCTATTCTCGTCCAGCGCTAAACATCCGTGCCGATACTTATACAGATATGATGTTTTATTATACCATCAGTAGTAACTTGTAGCCATCTAGGTAATATATTAGTTTATGAAGAGACTAAGGTATGGTCACAAGTAGCCGCTTCGGCAAAAATCCTGGGCAGAACTAAAGTATGGCGAGGCCCTTTTATATTACAAATAAGTAATATACTGATATTGATTAGATTGATTATTTTACTACCTAATAAACGTAACGTTTTTGTTTTGATTTACTTTTTTTTTATAGCGTTAAACGGATAGAGACAATTGAGAATAGACTGTTTAGGGTTCTATTGGTTCTTTTCGTTCGTTCGTTATTTTTAAATAATGTGTACTCTTGATCTATTAAAAATAAAGAAGCAAGGTGCATATCTTTAATATACATAATAAACAATTCCTAACTATACATATTTCGTATATAAACCTGTATGGTTGTCACATAATTAAGTGTATCGTCAACGTTTGTTTTGTCAACATAAAAACTTAAATAATAGGTGAATTTTCTTAATTAAGTGCATTTAACTAAGCTCAGTTATACAAATTAAGATCTCATACAATAAATAACATTAACATACATATTACATATAAAAAAAATAATGATCGTCGTATGTTTAGTAATTTTCATATTCAAAAACTTAAGGAGATACATTTACTTGAATAGTCGCATGACGTCACTGCTATGCACGATTTCTACTTAGGTGTGACGCATTTAGCCCCCACTCCGTAACTTTAATGCGCGCTATATAAATAGCCTTTTGCTATTTTGACAACGCGAAAATTCGGCCATTATATTTGACAACACAAAAATACGGGTAAAATATCTAAGAGATAATTTTTTTCTTACTCCGTAGTCATGTCCTCTCGAACTCTAAGCTGTCCCCAATAAGGAGATTTTCAATTATATTTTTACTCCGTTTCCACTGGGTGAATAGGTAGTTATGTAGGCTGTTAGATATTGCTAAAGCTGCTAATTACATGTTTGAATCAACTACGTATTTTTAATTGTTTTTTACATATTAAATATAGTATTAAAATAAATATATAAATGTTTTTTTTTCTATTTGTAAGTCCTTTTGAGTCCTATTTCAATTTAGTCCAGTTCTGCACGCTTCAGGTCGAAGTCGATTTTCGTTTGTTTAAAATTACTATTTATGTCTATCTACCTTATGTTAGTAATGTTTTCGTGCTTTAAAAAAATAATTATATAGTACGTACCTTTTCTGTTTGAGAAATATATTTTATAATAAACGCAGTCACGCAGCTTTTGTTTCCGACTGAGGTATACTTATCACTGAAGATTCAAAATTTTAGAAAATTTTAAATAGCTCAAATAATTTGAGTTTATTCAATACAAGCAAATATTCAAATCTCTGTATCAATTCTTTATAAAATATCTTCTTTATTCAAAACGTATTTAAAACACTATGGGAATTAACTTCATTTGGTAACTCTGAAATTCTATTGATTCTCGTATCAAGTAAATTTTAAAGTTTATTCGACTTGAAGCTGTTTGAGATATGTGTGGTCCTATTTAGAAAATAAAATTCCACTGTAAGCGCTGATACAATATTTACTAAATATTTAAAAACATTTCATGATTTTGTGTAATAGTTTTGAAATAGACCGTTTGTATAAAAACAAAATTCAATAACATTTTTAATGTAAATATATCTAGAAGACGCGCGGGTTCGGAAGAGGTCGCGATCGCGATAGATGTCGTGAGAAAAATCACTTACTCCATCAGTATTTACTAATTAAATCTAGTGTACCAACACTAGATACACATTAAACGTTGAATGTTTCACCTACATCTATCTTTATTCATATATCGAGCACTCTCAAAACTTAGTACTTTAGTAGCTTTCGCTTGATGTTGCAATTACAAGTGTAGTGACAGAAAATTGACAAAATTTTTACTTTAATTTGACATAGATCGAAATGTCGCACTATGCTTTGTAATTGGAAAACGCTGTAAGTAAATACTATATGACGACCGTTATGTTTAAAATCCCGCCCCGCGCGTTCTAAAAGCGTCTAGACTCAGTAAGCCAACGTATCATGTCCTATTAATTTTCCTACTACCGTCATGTTTGTGAACATTATATATTTTTATTATCGCGTCATTTAAAGTGGTGAGCTTCGCTTTACACCCTTTGTCACATTTATTACAAACCCAGTGCGTTTCTTTCTTTTGATTTATGTGTTTTGACCTTTTCTTAAACCTATATTCGCCGAGGAGAATTATCGCGTTGCCTTGTCGAGACCAGCTGTATTGTGGAATCAGGACACCTAAAAAGAAAGATACAATTATAAATTTGAAAACGTTTTGTTATAATGTATTTGATGAAGCGAGGAAAGAGGAGAATAAAACTATTACTTTACTTGTGATGATTTAATAAAAAATATAATTTTATTTACAGTTATTTTATATCTTACCCGCATTGATAACAAACTATTTAGACAATATTTACATATATTTATTCATATAAAAGTCCATTGTAAGCTAATTATTGGGATTTACCTATTCATATTTACCGTTTCCTGGGTTTTACCTGGAAGAAGCGGTAAATTTTGTAATAAGCAGCTCAATTTTAAATAGACTCTTCTTCATCAGCCATTCCTTTATTTTTCGTGATTTTTGACAATCACGTCAAAGGTTCATTTAAACAAGACTCTCAAATGACCCGGTATAACCAATAGCAATCTTTCTACGGGCTATGGTTATGCGCAGTATTACAATAATATGGAACGCCGGAATGTGCATGTATGACCGCTTTGCATCCGAAATAGCTACGCCGACTGCATTGCCACCTCTGCCTGTCTTTCCGAACGTAGTGCAAGGAAAACTTGTACCCGTTCACGATCATCATGGCCCGTTTATTTTTCGATATAGTGTAGGTCACTGAAATATGTGCGCAATTTATTAAAAGTATCACAAAGATTTGTATTATGCTTTTCAATGAAAAACATACTGAAAAGGTATTTCAAAAATGACCACAGTTATACCAATCGGTCCTTTTTTAAATAAAAGAAATATTTAACACGTTTACGTTCAAGTCTGTTGAATTGAAGAAACTTAAATTAAGGGTCTTTTTAAAGATACGTCAAATAATAAAAAAAATAAAAAAAACGTATAAATACTCAACTTACCGAACACACTCACATACTGTTAATCAAAGAAGAATCAATAAATAAATAATTTTATTGTCTATATATCTATCTACAGTAGAACATCGATTATCCGAAAGCCGATTAACCGAATCGCCAATTATCCGAATCGGTCCTAAGCTTAATATAAAAAATTAAAACCAAGTATGTACATAATTTTTGTTTTGTTTTTGTTTTGTTGTTACACGCTTACTCCAGATATTTTTCAACTACTATGGTTGAAAGCTAGAGGCAAAATACTACATATTTCGCGCTTATTCGATGTGTGACAGTTCATTTTTCTTTATTACCGGTCTATGTCCGATTATCCGAATCGACCCCGGTCCCAATTTATTCGGATAATCAGCGTTCAACTGTACATCGAACTTTGTTTAACAAATCATATTTTAAATAACAAATAACAGAAGTTAGGGACTGATTTATCGTAGTACCTAGATATTAAAATACGACTAGACATAATAAAACGTAGCAAGTGCATTCATATATAACTACTAATACTGCTTTTTATTATAAAAACAAATCGCCTATAACGTTTTTAAACATAAAGGGCAAACAAGCAGGCGAGCCTGAATTACCTACGTGATAGAAAGTGTCCATCGCCTTATGGAACTTGACAACTCTATGGTGGATTTTCGACCTTTTAGAAAGATCTACAAATACTTAAATGACCTTTACCGGTCGATGTTTGGTTGTGGTATTGGAAGCACGTGTTGTTGATTGCCACAACCAAATATCGTCTTTGAAACTTATTAAATCTACTCACAACTAGACATTGGCAAAATTGTGGTGAAGCACTGCCATTTCACCAAGAAAGAAGAAGATATGACCTTTAGACCTCACCCAGTATTGCTCGAAACTTTAAATAAAATTAATAAAAATATCCAGGGTAATACGCATGTCTTCTATTACGGAGTAAGTTGGCAAACTCGTGGTTATGGAAACCTCCTACGTGGACGATCTTCAGACCGTTGGTCTTGACAATGGCCCGACATCCTTTATGCAAGTGGGTAGAACACACCCAACGGACGAACATCTTGCATTCCGTCTGTTTGTAATACGAATAATTTTTGTATAGTAGCAACGGCTTCCCTTTCTGTGATTTAGTAAAGTATGCAGCTTCTGTAAACAATTTACCATACATTAGGTACTAGCGTGTCGACATGAAAGGACTATGTTATTCTAAGTATATTTGCAAAAGGAAACCAAAATCGCCAAATTACCTTTTTCTTTACGCTTAGCTCACCTCATTAATAACTCTTAGAAAACCATATACCTCTACATAGATCCAAAAACGACCTTGACGTAACCATATCTTTTTTTATTGCAAACTTTGACCTCATAATCGCAATAAATCTTTTAACAAACCAAATATGACCTGACCATAATAATTGTCATCAGAAAACCAAACCTTTAATTAAGCGGACACTCCTGGAAATATGGTTTTTAGTAAAACAAAAATTTCATTTAATATTGCTTCTTTATTACTACAGCTAAATATACTTAAATTAAAATAGAGAGCAATGGAACTCGAACACTTTAATACTGAACTTTTTTTACTATTTGTACTTATTCTATAACTTATCTATATGTATATGAAGGCAAGTTTAATATCGAGATCAAAATTTACTATCACATACAAAGCACCTTGTTACTAAATTTACTAGAACTAAAAGTTACATTATTATTAGGTAACCACGATGGTTAAGTCGATAAAGTACAGAATTATTCATATGATAATAGTATACAGAGGTCCTTATTTTGCTATCATAATTTATTTTTTAATTATTTTTTCAAAAAATAAAATAAATAAATTTGCAAAGCTTACATGGCAACACTGTCTCGCGTTCACGTGCTCTGCTAGCTATAGGGTCTACAAACCGTACGTGGGTTGCCAACGTTTGTGAATTTCCTTGAATTTGTGTAAATTTTCAAATGTTTTAAGATAGATAATATTACTCTTCGGGATCGGACACATGTTTGGTAACATACTGTATAATAGTATCATCATCAGTATCATGGCTTAAATCTTAAAACTATACCAAGACCTCATAATACTTCGTTTTATACATTACTTATTATAAAAATCACAGTATATTTTAGTAACAATCTTACGTAATACCTTTTCCAGAAAGACTGTAAAATGCGACTACAAAACGCGTTTAAAATATTCGGGCAAGTTTGAAAAACCAATTTGCAACTACTTCGCTTACCTACTAACGTACATTTGGACCCTAAGTATATCATGTTATTGAAAATTTATGCTTTATTCAAATGCATTTGATAGTTTCAAATTTTAAGTCACACTGTTAATTTTTTAAACTCTTCTACAGACATTATGAAAGATAAAGAATTAATTGATGGAATCACAAACGCATTGGTAGCAAGTCTATAGTTATATTAACTATTAAGTATATTGAAATACCCACATATCCTATAAAACTTTTAAATAGGTCTTAACAATGATATTATATTCAATAGATATGTTATGGACGTAAAAATCAACCGAAAAAAGTGTTCCGCACAGCAGCGGTAGCACACATACATTTTACACTACAAGTCAAAACGATAGAAAACAGATAAATGATAAAACCAACAAAAAAAAAATTGTTCGTTTTGTCAGTTGCGCGTGAATTTAATTAAACATAAGACCGAACACCAATCCTAAAAGTAATACGTCCTAATTGGGATGTTTTTGCGTCTTCAAAATTTTGCGTTTAACACAGATGTGTTAGATATTTAATATAATATCATTGGGTCTTAACATCACACAAAGAATTCAGTCGGCGGATGATTATGAAGATTCCTTGCAAGAATCAACTTTTCCTGATCCGTATAAACTGTAGCTTCACACCCGTTGCTATTGTGTGTGTAACACGACCAACACCACTTGTTGCCTGCCCGAGATAGCCGGGTGAAGGTGAAGTCACCCAGTTTCATTAAACTCTCGCCGTCACGAGAATTCATGAAACTCACTGAAAAAAAACAAAACTGTAAGTTTACAAGACTGTTTATTGGAAGATTTATCTTAAATTGTGATTTCTACGGATGTAAGTTACCTGTATGAAACATTCATTTGACACTAAAGATTGTAATACCATATGAACACACCTTTTACCATATACCTCAATTGTAGGAAGGATCTTTTTATTAACAAAATCTTTTATCAAGTATACCACATTCATCTGTCATACATTAATATTATGGTTTAAAAATTAAACAAATTTGAGCAATCACTTTATACTTTATTTACTGATTAATTAATAAAATGGTTGATTTTCACTATCATACCAATATTTCTTAAAATATTATTTAGGTCACATAAATTTCTTGATAACTTCAAATATATCATTACATTTCTTACAACATGATAGGTACATTTTAATAACTTCCTTTGATATATTACAATATTTGCTTTTAATATGAACGTTCATAGCATCTTTATCTGCATGTTCATACAGTATGTGCATTGTATGTAAAACTCCAAAAATTTCATCCGTTTTCACATAAAACTTTATATTATCATTTTCTCCTTTAGGCTGTATCAATCTCTCTCTACCATTCACTTCCAAAACATCATAATTAGCTAAAAATTTATAATCTTCATAACTCTTATTACTTCTAGCCTTGACTTCTTTTAATTCTTTTATAAAATCCTCGTACCGAGAGTCATTCATAAAGTATACACTATTACTCTTTTTACGACTTAGCAGTTTCTGCAACTTCTCATTAAATTCCTTTTTCATAGGTGCTACAATATCTCGAGACAATTGCAAGTACTTTTTCCCTGTGAAAAATATTTCTATAAGTTATCCAAAATAAAAATGATAATGATAGAATAGAAGAAACGAGGAATGTAGTGATGTATAAATAAAAGCTCTCCATTTTAACAATTTAATATAAAAATTTAATACACATCTGTAAATGTTAATAAGATCAGTATCTTCTGCAAAGATTTACTATTTACAAGACTACCGTTACATTGTATATAGCAAAGTAGCAGTAATTTGGATGAACCTTCTATATTATTATATAAAATAATCTGATATAACTTTTTTTTCTTTGACATGTACTACAACTTAGACGAAGGTCGAACTAAGAATAACATATTTTTTATGACATAGGGGTAAATGCGCAGGCCTGCCTGGAAAGTGGTCTTCCCTAACTTTGAACATTTGCAGAACTTGAACATGTATGCATGATAGTTAATTAATAATTAAAATCACAAATCTTAAATCTTTATTACTTAATTTCAATTGTAACATTACAATGTTTTCTCATAAATCTTAATTCTATGTGTTGTTGTGTATCTTGTTGTGAATTTATTGTCTTATCGTTATTAAGAATATACAAATTATACTTTGGTTTTATATATTTAAAAAGCAAGTCACTTAAAACACATGATGTAATACATTGAATACATGCAATATGATAACTATAACTATAAATAGGATAACTTTAGTACAAATAAGTTTATTGCGAGGAAGATACAACAATCAGTAGTCAAATAGTGGTAGAAACAATACTAGCTTATAGATGCTAAAGCAGAAAAAACATAGACTTTACAAGCCTTATTCCATAGTTCAACATTCAACAGTATACATAACAATAGAATGAATAACAAAACAAAATTCAATTCATCTTTGAATGTTTAATATAATAAAAAATAGTTATGTTTGACGATATTTATAGTATGGGTAACTAACACACAATTATTATAATAAAAATAACTATTCTTAAATAAAGTAATCCAAAAATATGCTTCACAAAGTTTTTCGAAAGCTTTTATTTTGTAAATACTTACCTTAACTTGGACCACAAACTTTGACCAGTTACACACATTAAACGACACTTTTTACACATTCAGTCATAGCACTTTATACAAAAATGTTTAATCTGAACTCTATAAATCACATTTTCATCATTTATAATAGTGAAACTATTCAAACTTTACAGTTCGACATTAGGTTACTTTAAAGACAAAATTTAAAACAGTGCTAGTATATTACTTAAACATTTTATTGGAAATGATTTCTTATAAACGAAAGCTCTGGTTTTCGTTTTATTTTCGACTTCTATAAAGAACATATTGATAAAATAATGAATATTGTTTGTTGTCTTCGAAATATAACCTTGCAACTAGTGTCAACTGTGAACTGTCACTGTCAGTTGAATCGTGTCATTTTTTTTCTGTTATGGTAACTGTTTGCCAGTGTTTAATTTAATTAACTTTAATTAAAATTACCGCAAAGAAAGAAAAGAGAATCTTTATTATATTTTGAAATTTAATTATATTATTTTAATAAATGTCTTTATTTGTCTATTTGCAAAAAGATTAGATATTTGTCACTCTTCTTTGTTTGTTATTGTGTATTTTTGTGATTTTTATTAAATATATAATTAGTATATAATATACACAATTACTTAGTATACACAATTTCTCGACGTGGAGCCACCGGAACTAATAATCTGCCAGTTGTACGACTCGTCGAGGATTCTCTCTTCATCTTCTCCCATACGTAAGATTTTATACATCTATTCATAGAAACCCGACTGTTTTTCAATTTAAACTTAGGTAAATTGAGTAAAAAGGATTCTTTCTTGTGATTGTAATAGAGATAGTGACATGGTTACTATAACATTGTAATAAATAATATAGATAATTATATCTCAAAAATTTATTAAGTACTTCGATAACAACATCCATGTTTAAAAAACAAATATACATAAAATTTAGAGACCAGAGTAACATTCAAAAACCTTATTTCACTATTAAAGTAATATTACCATAAAATATTAATTTGCTACTTACATGCCTATAAATAAAAAATACTTTTAAATAACGTTCACAATTATATGTTATTCACAATATTTGACATAACTATTATGTACTTATATTATTTGACAGCCTTATTAAAAATATCATATTTCATAAAACGAAAATTGGCGCCAAAATTAAATGTCACGTTGACGTGGATTATGGAATTCAAATTTCAAAACATGATATCAAAAAATCGTTAGTGCTTTTCGGATCACTGCACCCAGTATGTTTGTATCGTAATGTTTCCTATTTTTAATAAGAATAAAAAAAACAAAATGATATTTTTAAAGTATTAGGTAAAACATATTTACATTTTCTCAGAAAATTATTCTTCTAATGTGATCTTATCTCCTGTTAGTGATTTTGACAAATAGTGTAATTTGGAGAATAAGTTTTAAAGACAATAACTGACAAAAAGACGAGCCAATTTCTAAGGAATAAAAACCTCCGTCCTTAGCAATTGGCTTATGGTATTTTCCGCTATAGAATAGTTCTACAAAACAATTTAAATTTTAATCATTAATGTATTTACGTATATACACTAACATTTGCCACCTTTTTTGACAGCTACACAGATGACATTAACCACAGATGATTAAAAACAGTCGGAATTAAAACTTAATATTCAGTTATTATTTAAATTCGGAGGCTCGTGAATATGGTCTATATTATATCTAACACCCTGACCGTTGGAATCTAGGTGTATTCTCGCTTTGCATCCCATGTGCTGTTTTGAGCAGTACCAGTTACCTGATAAACGGTTCTGGGAAAACGTATAGCCTCGAAACACTAGAATTTTCTTTCTACTCCGCCGTGATGGAATGAAAACGTAGTTGAAATCTAAAAGGAAATAAACAAGTATAGAAACGAAACAACCATATATGATCTACTTTTCTTTAAACTAGACTTAAATGTTAACATGAATGAAATAGACTAGATTGGACTTAAAATTTGACCCTGAATTAATGTAGCAATCTTTCATACTTACAACTCAAACAAAAAGTCAATCGTAATTTAACAAAAACATTTTATTTCAACATCACCTGTGACAATCACATTGGAAACATTAGACTAACCGCATAGTTCTTACTCTTAACATAAATTAATTTTCACATATTTATTGTCATCTACTTGCATTAAAAACGGTGGAAGATGGTTGTGTTCGAGATTAGCTTTGACAACTTTTCCGTGTTTGATGTTCACCCTTGATTTGCATCCACCCCTTCTGTATTTCGAACAGTACCATACTGAAGTATGGTTATGTCTGGAGTACGTAAAATTATTTATCCTAACTAGCTGACGATCATCTTGCGTTGTGATGTATTCGAAGTCTGAAAAATAATAGTAGGGTTTTAATGAGCATAAGGATGTATAAAAAAAAGAGAAGATGTTAGGTCCATGCTGTTAAATTGAATTAGATCAACTCGCCTAGCGCTGTAACGTCATTCGGACACCCCATTTTTAACACAATACCACAGAATACCAGCGTCTAGAAATGGCATCCTTAGTCTCAGAACTGTTCATGGGTGTAGGTGGTCGCTACTATTAGCTTTTTCTTTATGTAACTTTTAATAAGTAACATGTGGTGACTTATAAATTTTATTTAGACTATCATTTAAGAGGTATTGGTCCTTTAAACATTATGTCTGATAAAATTCTAGTTCCCAAGATTTATAGGTTTCTTTAGGTGTTTAGATTCATTGCTCTTTAGTGTTCAATACTTGTCTGTCGTAACGCAATACGTACAAATACACCTCAAACATATCGGCTTCTTACATCTATAACACAAATAAACAGTCTTTCTATTTAATCGTTTCGGACATATGTGACAGCACTTTCTTCGATTCCTTGGGAATTTGTCATCATTGCAGTTTTCTTCTGTTAGAAATTCAGCTCGTTCAAATTCTAATTCCAATGATATGCAAGTTATATCGTTATCTCAAACAAAGACGAATTTACATACAAACTTAACATATGAAAAAAAGTTTCTTCAATTGCGAAGGGTTGCGAAGTATCAAAAGAGATGCTATAGGTGTTTATATTTTTTTAATTATATATACAATAAAATCCAAAGCACATTATCATTTTAATACAACAAATCATGTAAACGCACAATTATGCCTAAAATATAAATTATAATTTATTTATTAAATTTTTAATATTAATTTACTTAACAAACGTGCCATTAGTCAGTTGCAAGAGAACTGGCGGTTCGTGGTTATGTTCGAGATGCCAGTCAGTGATGCCGCCATCTTTAATCCTCACTTTTGCCTTACAATTCCCTCGTCTTCCCCTGGAACACCTCCAATAGTAACCAGACGTGTTCTTGTTGAAAGTGAACTTGCCGATCTTGAGAAGTCTCTCCCCAGTCGACATTGTAATAAATTCAAATTCAACTGAAAGACATTTTTCTTGTGTTATATATATGACTAGCTACTTTACTTTCATAAAAAATTATTGCCCTGGAAACTGGATAAAAAGTATCCTATGTCCTTCTCCAGGTTCTAAACTACATCCCCACAAATTTTCAGCCAAATCAGTTGAGCCGTTATCGAGTTATAAGTGAAGTAACTAACACGACTTTCTT
>DWAJ01005293.1:0-11696 GCA_018238005.1 Eurema mandarina | reverse complement strand
GGCGCGTGATCGTCGGGTGCGCGACCGTTGATTGGTTGTCCCAGTCGTGTTGTCTTTGTCGCACCAACGAGCGCGATTCTACCGATGCGCAGCTATTCTCATCAATCGCTAAACTTTTTTGACGATTATTATAATTGACGGTTACTATACATATGCAAAAATTTCTCGAGACTAATTAATTATTTGACTGTACCTGAATCCAATGTCCCCGTCGGCGTGCAAGCTGGCCACGTGTCGGGGGAACTCGCGCGCCCGCACGAGGGGGCAGTGCGCGCCCGCCATGCGCGGCGGCCGGCCCCCCGCGCTCTCGCTCACCCCGGGGGGCGTCGTGCCCGTCAGGGGGGTGCGGACCACTGCGGGCCGAAAAGTATGTTAGTATAAGTTAAAAACAAAATAATCAAATGCATTGTTTTAGAAAATGTATATCAAAGTTAAGATGTATGGAAATGTTGAATTTGTTTATAATAGTTTGCAGCACATTCTACTTTTTTTTAATAATATGAAGAGGAGAGACGAGCTGAACGCACTCCTGATGGTAAAAGTAACGCCAGCCCATAGCCAATGCAGTGCTACCCGGAACTTTGTACTCAACTCTAAGATCTACACATTCTATATTTGGTTTAAATATCATATTACTTGAATTGTATTGAACTCTAATGTATTGAATGTGTGCATTCAATCTGATTATAACAAAACATTATATGGGCTGATTGTGCCTATATTTTATTCCATGTTCCATTTAAACAAAATATAAAATTGTCTCGGTATAATTTAAAAATTCAAGATACCCACGTATAGACTATTTATATAAGACTATTTAATAGCTACTTTAGAAAAATAATACAATAAAAAAAGGTAAATTTTAAAGAAAAAAAAATGGTAACCTGGTTTTTTATAAGTGTTAAGAGGCGCCCTCGCTGCCCTCTCGCCGCCCTCCTCCAAGTAGTTGTAGGCCGCACTTATACACTTGCTGAGGCGAGATCTACATCTGTTAAGCAGTTATTTATTTATTACTTATATAAAAAAGCTTTATAGTAAGCACTACAATGATTTAATAGCATCATTTAAACATATTTTTATGTTATATTGTACTACTTGATTAATATTATAAATTAGTGTTTAATATTCTGAAATTTAGATGAAAAGCAATCTTCCTAACAATTATGACTGTATTCTAATATGTATGCACTGCTATCTTTGGTTAGTGACAGTTGCTATTGAACGTTTGCCAGTGCACAGTTGCCATTAAACATTTGCCAGTGGACAGTTTCCATTGAACATTTGCCAGTGGACAGATGCTATTGAACATTTCCCAGGTGCCAGTGGTCAAAAGCCAATTGCCAATCGCAAATTGCCATTTGCCAGTGGCCAGCACTCACCGCCAGTAGAGCAGGCCCGCGCTGACGGCGGCCAGCACGGTGAGCAGCGCGGCGGCCAGCAGCGCCACGGACGCGTTGGCGCCGCGCATGGCCTTGCCCGCCTCGCCCGGCGACATCGCCTCCGAGTGCGCCGTGCACCACTCGCTCGATACCGTCTGTAGCGGAATAAAGCTATTGTAGGGAACAGATTGAAAATAATTTCCTACACTTACAACCAGTAACTTTCATACATTTTTTTCTTGTTACCACAACAGATTTCGTTGCATAATGATCAAATAATATTGGGGGATTAAATTAAAAATGGGTAGAAAAATTACTTTTCTACGCTACATTAGTAGCGTGAGGGTTAGAAGGAGAAAGTAAAGATGGGGGTAGCATGCGGAGTTTAAAACAGATGTTATAAGAAAACATTATTAATGAAAAAATACTCTTTTATTATTTTATTTTATTTTTTGAGAACCAAAACAATTAATTTCAATTTTCTATTCTATATCCGAAGATACGAAATAAACTATAACGATGAACACTTTCCATCAGACGGCTCGCCTGCTCATTAATCTTTAAAAAAATGACAGACTGACCTCTGGCGGCGATTCAGAGCCGTTGATGAGCGCGTTGGGCCGCGCTACGGACAGCGTGACCGCGTAGATCTTCACCTCGTACCGCGTCACGTTCCATAGTTCTACTTTCTGCAACATTATTAGAACAAGTTAGCTCTGAGACCACCATATTAGATCAAATAATATTCTCAAATGTAAACTTTTTTTGGAAACTGTTATTAGGTACTTAATAAGAAAGAAATAAATAAAAGATCATCACGTTTCAAGAATAACTCAAGTCATAAGCAAATCTGCAGTTATAAGCGAGAGTTGTCCGGCTCGAAGGACCATAATATAATCATATACATAAAATGGTCCTTCTCTTAATCTCTACTAAAATACATCAAAGTTATTTCAAATAACGTACTAGCATAGTAGAGGAAAAATATCACCCTCACCAAGGTATAACATTACCGGTCGTAATCGGATTACTATAAAAACTGTTGCACTAACAGTTTTTCCGTCGATTTAGACGATTCAAAGCGTGTCCAATGACTTTCCTTACATTGTAACTATTAGAATTATGTACTTACAAATTGTCACTTGAGTTTTAAACCTTTAATGCTTATTTTACACGTTTACAAGTTAAGTTCATACTAAGACTATTCTTATATTTATATTATTTTGTACGTATTTTTATATCTTAACACATAATGCGAAAGTGAGGTATAAACGTTTGTTACTCTCTTATGATAAAACTACTGAATGACTACAATTTTGCACCCAGTTTTTGATTTGTGCACTTGCAAGACACTTGAATTTGACTCCGATTATATATAGATGAAACATCACATACTATCTATATTATACTATCATCGTTTATCCTACTCTGTGTATCACAAGTTGAGCCCTCTCCAATTTCGGTTCTTTGTTTGTGTATTTACCTAACTGTATTACTTTAATTTTATTTTGGCATTAATGATGTCGTTTTCTCCGTTTGATATTTGTTTATTTGTTAAGTGTGTAATTTTAGTTTTTTTTTTAATGTGCTCTGGAAGAAATGTTTATTTATTTCCTTCATTCAATAATGAATTATTTTATTTATTTATCTTATTTACTGTAAATTGCTATACTCACAACACTGATAGTAGTCTCTATGTCATCCTTATTGGTCGGCAACGTGAGTCTCGTCCTGGGCTGGAGTTCCGGGATCTTCCGGAGGGTCACCACGTACTGGTCCAGCGAATTGTTGTAGTCCAACGGTTGCCGCCATTGCAGGTAGAGGATGCCTGAAACGACTATTTCTAGTAACTGGGTTATATATTTTTTTACAATCTTCCACGTTAAATTGTCTATAGAAATTTTGGTATAGGATTAATATAGTAGTTTAGTCGATATAAAATAATTACTCAGTGTTACTGCAACTCCAGTAATTTTAAGATTTGAAATTTCTCTGTGAGTTTTCATTAGCTTAATATTAAAACTTAAATATGAATTGGCTCGCTTGAAAATTAACTTGGTCTTACATTGCAGTCAACTACACGATAATATATTCCTTTAAATAATAATAATAATAATATCATTTATTGCGAAAACAACCAATACAATGGTAAGCAACAAGCTCCACACAATCATAATTAGATAAAACATTGTTATTTAATATTAAATTAAAGTCACGTCACTTCAATGAAATATTTTAATGTTGGGATATTTTAATAATTTCAATGTATTCAATATTGCCTAACAACTTTTCTGTAGACTGTATTGAAATATTTAAGTATGTAAATAAGAAACTCACCATTAGGCAGATCGCAGGTCAGGTTAAGTATAATGGGTGCCGAGGGTGGCTTCACATCGGTGAGCACGTACAGGGGCTCCGATTGGGGCCCCAGCCGTTGCAATAGATCGTACGACTTGACGCCTGTTAGTTGGAAATGGTAGAACGCGCGCACCCATATCTTGTATGGTGTGAATGGTTCTGAAAATTGTAGAGATAATTTTGTTCATATCTTTTACATCTTGTGAAAGAAATTCTTAATAAGAAAATATCAATTAAACTAAAACTATAAGACGTTTGCATCAACGTCATCGGTAAAGTTATATGAAAAATTCTTCAGTAAGGCAATGTTATACAAATCTAGGAAATCACGGGATTGCAATATAAAGCTATCATAATATACATATATTTTATATATCGATCATACTGTTGACGCATTTGTTATTCGTAATATGAAATATGATTTTCAAATTGTATTAATATTATTATAGTATTGTCCCAACACATATATATGTAGTAGAGTATTTCATCTCTCATCAAGTTTTAACACTACCTAACCTCCCTAATATGATATTGAGACCATATACTCACTCAAATTCTTCAATCGAAACCCGACGACCTTCGTCGGCACTCCCGACGTGTTCAAGAGCGTGAGATTCTTCGTCGCGTTCAAATAGTCCTCCATGCCCAGATCACTCCTGAACACATTCCTCCTCTTCACCTCCTCCGACGTGGGAACACCGGACACCACTGTCGAATCACTTGATCCCTTCCTAATCGTCACTCCCTCTTCGTAATACAGCACGTAGGCTATTTGCGTTATATCTATCTTGGCTGGAGCAGACTTCTTGACTACTTCTATAGGTAGTTCAAAGGCTTGATGCGTTTCTACTCCACTCTCGTGTGTCTTAACTTCAGTCGCGTTATCCTGCCTTCGTTTCCTATGTCTGTGGGACCGTACCTCCCTTTTATTCCTATACTCATCTGTGAGTATATCCGACGCTGAGAAGTCATCGTTATACTTGAGTTTATCGTTCTTATAGAGGTTGTAGGTGTAGTCCTCTTTGAGTTTCTCTTGTTTTATTAAAGCGTCTGCTTCAGGGTTGGGGTCGACTGCTGGCTCGTCTGCCTGCAGCTCCTTCTTGGGTATAACTTGGAGGTCCGGCTGGTTGTGGGTGGTTCTCTCTGTGCGATCTGTGGCAGTGTCGAGTATGTGCACTGTGTACGTGGCTGGCGGGGCCCATGATAGATGTATTTCGTCTGATATCACTCTGTTTGCTGTGAGGTTCTGCGGAGCGGACGGAACTGAAATGAAAACGAATGAAGTTAATATAACACCTACTATGTACAACAGTTCAACAACAACAAAAATACCATATTATTATTGAGAATAATGAGATTTTCGCTCCATTCTATTAACTATTTGATTAGCAAATTCTTATAAAATCTAGGCTATGTTTTGGTATATATTTTCCTAACTTCTTTTAAGACATTTTGAAACTTGACCCTGAATCTCGCAAAAAGTTTTATGCTTTTTTACTATAAATTTCAGCGCTGATTGGTATAGAGAGCAAACAGCGAGTGAACATTCAGTTTTAAGTATAGTTTGAGTAAATTAACAATTATATTTGACAAGTGTTTGATTGTAGGTTCAATAACCTTATAAGACGGAGCGTTCTCAATCATTCTCTGAAAAGATACTTCAAACTAACGTTATATAAACCTCTCTGCCTCTTCCAAGTGTTTAGAACCTTGATGATTTTTCTTACTAGTTCGTGAATCTACAAAATTACAACACGTTCGAACGAAATTGAATATTGAAAAAAAATATATAACCTAGTAGTTTTAAATATAAATATTGCACTAGGGCCCAGCCCCGGCTTCACACGCATATACAATGCATGTATTATACATATAAACCTATGTCGTATCACTTTATCTATTTAAAAAAAATTTTCATGAAAATCGGTTGTGTAGTTTTAAGGATTTAAACATACATTGGGACAGAGAGAAAAAGTCGCCTTTTTTATACTATGTAGTGATAATGAAGATAATTACAATAAATCACTCGCCATATAATAAGTTATGTAACATTAAATATCTCTTTTTTAGTTTCCTCCAATATTTACAGCGTATTTCTGACGTTATTGATATAGATATCAAACTGAATTTTATAATATATACATACATATAATTATATAGCAACCTGTTACGGTCACCGCGACCAGTGTGCCGTTAAATTTGTGAATGAATACCGAAACTGGTTTGTCGAATATAGTAAAATCAATTAGTTGCTTTTTGTCGTATTATTATAATTAAATGTCAATGAACCATTTATTCATCGATCGGACTTGTTTTAAACGTCGATGTCTGTGAGAAACTGTACTTTGTCAAGACTCATAATGTTTATTTCTAGTATATTTATTTATTAAAAAAAAATGCTTCTTAGGCTTAAATAGTGTAAAAAAATACTCTATTATTTTTTGATACAATTAAGTCCAAGTCTAAGTATTAAGACGACATTAACTCTACTCTGAACCGACTTCAAAAAATACTTATACTTATAGGCAGTTAAATTCTTCATATGTATGTAATATGTATCTTACATATATAAAAATGAATCTTAAAACGTGTACATAAGCATGAAACTCGATAACAGCTGAACCGATTTACATAATATTTTTTTTAGAATATCGCTGGATTTACAAGGATGGTTCTTAAGTTGGGACAGTTAGTATACTATAAACTTATTAACATAAAACCCCAAAACCTAGACAAAGCTGGGTGACACAGCTAGCACCCACACGTGATCGCTCGTCAGATAACATTGCTCGTTGTACCCGCACACTTCGAGACAGGCGCTATAAGCTATTCAAAGCGGGCTTCTAGACAGATTGGACGCGACGCTACCACTTCGCCACACTTACGCTATGTCTACGTCTCGTATAGGCATAATATAGGCATATAAGTCTGCGGTTTTCCACGCTACGTCACCTTGAAAGATATTTCTCGTATCAAGATGCTATTAAAATAGACTTGCAAGATCTTTCGCTGGCTTTTTGAGCTCTTTTTTATTATTTATTTTATAGAATATAGGTCAGTGTGTTTAATTGTTATCTAGTTTTTTTTTGGTCAGCTAAGATTCAGACTAGGAGCCTGCTTAGTAGTTGCTATAAAAGAAAAACTAATTTGGCACCAGATAGAAAAAATATAGTTCTTTATATTTATAACATAACATAATTTCTGATTAAATCTTCATATTTCAACGTTAAGGCCCAACATCTTAGGGATATCCGTCAATAGATCTTTCTTTAACATTTTAAGCATCACTATACCAAATTGATTTTTTAAATCCACTAATCTGATTTTAAACATCCTTTTGCCTTATCCAATATGAAGCCACATTAATAATGTTTGTCACAGGCTTTATGCAAATACAAGTACATTGATATTTATAGCTAAAACTAAGTTACATTAGAGTAAGTCAAATCGTAACTTCATATACAACTTCTCAGTAAACTTAACGGGAACAAAACTGCAAGCCTATAAGAGCTATAATTATCGTCGTTCCAAACGAAAACTTTCCCAAATACAAAATGACGTCTTTACCCGTTAATGCTCTTTGTGTATAATTCAAAGTATGCACATAATCTAAAAATATAACTGCAAGGTCAACGCAGTTTTGATGCAGCTATAAAACCGTATATCCATGTTTCAAATACGACTTTATTGTTCAGTTCGCTTGTGTATCCGTAACCATATTCTTAAGCGTTCACTTTAGTTTTTTTAGTTGGGAAATCCTCATTGACTACCCAAACAACTCCTCGGGAAATATATCTTAATATATATAAATATCGTGTCACAATGTTTGTCCTCAATTGACTCCTAAACCACTTAACCGATTATAATAAAATCTGCACACCATGTGCAGTTTGATCCAACTTAAAAGATAGGATAGCTTATATCCCGGTATTGTCCCGGGAACGGGAATTACGCGGGTAAAACCGGCACACAGTTAGTTTTATAATATATAAATATTTTCAGGACATTAATACACGGCGCCATCTAGTTCCAAGCTAAGCAGAAGCTTGTGTTATGGCAACTAGATAACGGAATAAATTACATATATGTACATACTTTTCTTTCGTAAATACATACAATACATAGCAACACCCTCGATCGATGAAGCCATTACTCCCCAAGGAGTTGTTTTAACTAATACCAACTACTTACCAAAACCCGTTTTCCATCATACCGCAGCCATCAAGGGTCATGGGTACCTTCTCTTCTGCGAATATTAAATAGCCTATACATTTACTTTTCACAAATATAACTATCGTATCGCTTAAGCTGTTTAAAGAAGTCTCAGAAATTAATGCCTCCAAGCAAACAAACTCTTCGACTTTTCATATAACTATTTGTAAGCCAGACTCCAAGTCTTTTTAGAACGGTTGACATAGACACAAATTAGGTAATATATTACCTAATTTGTGTCTATGTTAACCGAGGTTAGTAGAAGTAGGGTAAACATTTTAAAATCAGGCCTTCTACGAGCCTTTTAATGCAAATATTGTGCTATTGTATTGTATGTATGTATTTACAAAAGAAAAGTATGTACATATGTAATTTATTCCGTTATCTAGTTGCCATAATACAAGCTTCTGCTTAGCTTGGAGCTAGATTGTGTATTAATGTCCTGAAAATATTTCTTTATTTATTATTTTATTAATATGCGCATTCTACATGATTTTGTGTATCTTATAACTTTAACGGTAATGAGACATTATATTTTCTGGTCGCGCCTGAATCCTTTATATCTAAGTCCCACGTCGTCGTCGTCGTCGTCGTCTCAGCCGCTGGACGTCCACTGCTGGACATAGGCCTCCCCCCTGGACCTCCACACATACCGGTCTGAGGCGACCTGCATCCATAATCCAATCCTAAGTCCCACACGTATACTTAATTAATTGACCCGCCACGGCTTAGCTCTTATTATATATTATGCATGTAGTATACATATAAACCTTCCTCTTGAATCACTCTATCTATTAAGAATACCGTGGGTGAATCGGTTGCGTAAATTTAAAGATTTAAGCATACATATAGGTACACCATATAAGTATATAGGTATACAGGGACAAAGAAAGCGACTTCGTTTTATACTATGTAGTGATTACTATAGAAATACGTTATAAATTTAGATAAGACCTCATGTTGGTATACGCGTGTGTAAATATCAGCGTCTGCGTAGGAAGCAGCCCGGCAAATGTCACCGGAGAATTTATGAATGAACGCCATTTATCGAAGCGAAGTGCCGATAACGTGCCGATTTCTTATACATATGCATGCATACTTACAATTTACGATTTCCTCTTTTAAAATAGAATACACAATGTTATCGAATGCCTATTTCCCTACTTAATGTAAATGCAAGTTATTGAGAAATTAAATGTAAATATAGTACAGAGCTATAGGAACATTTCAAAAGTTGAAAGTAGAAAATTTGTACTAAAATTGCTTATCACCGTTTAAAGAACGACACTAAAATCCTTTATGATATTAGTATAGATTTGATCTAACTACCTTGGCTTACTCGTGGTGATACCTCCCTCCCACAGAAAACCAGCGTCAACTAGTGGTATCTCATCAGATCACCTAAACAAAATCCCACACGAAACACGCGAAAAATTAAAAGAGTGAAAAAAATGGTCCTCCTGTCCGGATCGACTCCTTTATCCTCTCCTTTCGACACAAATCTTTTAAATCTCCCATATTTTTAATGTCAGAAACACAATAGTATGGCATTTAGCTTTACGACAGTTCATGAGCTTGGTTCCTTAACCATCAATGAAGGCACACCTTCTGCTCAATTACCTGCTATGACATTAAAAAAAACCCTAACCCAAGTCTACTAGGTTCTATAGCTGTATAACATCACCAGGCACCCTCCCCTAATGGGACACTCAGCCGGAGCCGTCTGACGCGCCGAGTGACGTCACACTCCAACACCTCTACGTCACATCCTAACTGAATAAGGCGAAACAATAAATTGTGCAACGCGACCGTTCGTTCAGCGTTTATTTTTATTCCAAATCAGTTTCCTTTGATTGTATATTGGATGACGGTTTCGAAGAAAAATGGCTATTGTTTATCGCATTGCTAATGTTTGACATCGAAGCCGGTGAGATCGAAATGATATTATAACATCCTCGTAATTTATATTTTATAAGCTCTTCGATAAGCAGCCTTTGAGAGATCACTAAAATACAGCGTTACTCTACTCTATTGCTTACAGCATGTCCAGACTCCAGCATGTGTGTGTGTGGCCAGAAAGGTGTTCTTTCACAGAGTGTCACATGGTGTTTTCTTTTCTTTTTCATATATTGCATTTTATTTACTCGATATTCTGTCTATTATCATTGTATAAAATCAAATAAATTTAATCTTAAGAACCATAATATGTTACTTATGTTTCGTTACTTTTCGAAAAAAGCAATATTAAATATATGCAGACGAATTCTATTATAAAATTATTTCATATAATAAATGTCTGGTAGCTATTTGCATCATCATCATTACATAGTAAAAGACAAAGTCAATTTCTTTTGTCCGTCTCTATGTATGCTTAAATCTTTACAACTACGCAACTACCTATTATCACGCATTTTTTAATTAGATAGTAATTCAAGAGTAAGGTTTATTATCATACGTAATATATGCGTGCTAAGCCACGGGTGGTGGCTAGTTACAAATCATTCTGTATCACTCGATAACCGTGAACAAAGTATTTAGGTACCCCAAAAATACTCATTCTAGCTTCGAAACCGAGTCTAAACTATTCAAAAACATGTAACCTAGATTGTATCTAAAATGTTGGCTTATTTCGTTTTATTAAAACATCCATTTTGAACATTACTATTCATTTATTAAAATCCGAATAAAAATTCTGTTGACAATTTAATTAGGACATTGCGAGTACTCATTAATTTGTTTTTACTATCCAGTTCCATATAATTGGCGTCAAATTCGATATAAATTTTAGTGCTATAAGGCTTACTAAGTAATTCGATTCAATTAGCATTTGACACTCACAAAGAAATAAGCTTTGAGATACAATAATTTAAAAAAACGATTTAGGACGAAGGGGGGAGCCCCTTCCAGAAAAGCTTTATGTCTGCTCTTAGACGAACGTCGCTTATGAAAAAAAAACATATAATACAGGATATGAAAGGTTAACTCCGAAAATTTGGAAGTTGCTTCAAGTCTGAATAGCAATAATTCTAAATTACACATTATTATTATTTCTTTACTTTTTCAGATCCGTTAACTTAACTATAAAACTGTAGAGCAGTCATTTATTATGCATTCATACTAACAAAGCCATAAAACAATAATATTAAAAATGCAAGCAATGTATTCTAAACAACGCGCCGCTCGAAGTCAATTCCACCCTGCGACCGCACGCTTCTTACACAGAGCGTAGCACACCATCCATTGCTGGTCGGAGAATAGGCACTACATTTTCAAATAACTTTTAAAAAAACTGCGTCAGTGTCGAATCATATAAATATGCATTTTTCTATCAATCATAGGGCATACTATCTACATATCAGTTTTCGTACTTAAGACTTTTAACCTTACTTGAACACATTGCTGATTGGTTTACAGTTTACACAAAATCAATCCAGCTAACCCCGTTATTATAATATGCAGTAAGGCCGCGCCACAGTTCTCGGCCCCGGCTCGAGAGTCTTCATAACATTTGCTTTTATGCAGACACCATCCATTCGTGTCATTGACCCATTATTCTTGCTGTGTTTTGTCAGCTAATACCGACTTAACTGAGTGCTGTGACGTCACGGTTCGCGGCGACGCTTTTTACCCGACTACGGCAAAGCCAAAGGAGGGTTATGATTTTGACAGGCTATGTATGTATGTATGTATGTATGTATGTATGTATGTATGTATGTTCATCTGTTCCCTCGTAACTTCTAAACCACT
>DWAJ01005292.1:0-11696 GCA_018238005.1 Eurema mandarina | reverse complement strand
ACATAAGGTGGTAGGTCATACATGCCATTAATTTAGCTAAATCTATACAAAACAAGAAAAATTATAACCCTGCCTCTTAAACTAGGAGTCCTGTATCTTAAGAGACAGTGTTTGGCCAAACAGTTCAGTTCATATGTCCAAGTTATAACCTTATAACTGCATGGTAAATTTTAGTTCCCGTTCCCGTTGCGAAATAGGGATAAAAAGGCTCTAATCTACCTGTATGCAAATTTTTAGCGAAATCCTTTAGTAGTTTTTAGGTGAGCGCTAGAAGCATCATTGCATACGAACAATCGTATTACTAGTATAAACGCAGTATACTACTAGTAAGGATATGGCGAACAAGCAATGCTCCCACCAAATGGCAAATATTTTTTGTTTGTTAAACATTGTGGTTGTTCTGCAACAAGTTGTATGTTATGATTGTGCGTGGCTCGCTAGACATTCCCAACATTATTCACGTTAAGACTCGTGTCGTTATTCAGAATAGTATTGAGAATACTATTCTTATAATAGTACTATTTGTTTTAAAGAGTTATCTGGGGCAGAGAGCGTCCACAGTGCGTCACCATCCCGGTCTTTCCCGGGCAGTTCGCTTCCTCCAGGTCTTTGGCGATGGCCTTCGCTTCATCGATGATAGAACGCTGCCAGGTCTGTTTTGGGCGGCCACGTTTGCGTTTTCCTTGGGGATTCCAGTCCATGGCTTGTTTGGGAATGTGAGTTGGATCCCTTTGAAGGGTGTGGACAATCCAGTTTCATTTGTGGCACTAGATTTGACGCTGTGTATTGACTACATTACGATAGACTTAGCTTTAACTCTACATAGTTTTAAAACTGTGTAGCGTTGTGAAACAAATTGTTCCAAATCAATTAAAAACTTTATCTTTAACCTATCATTACCATAATGAAAGTGATTATTAATAAACTAAAGGTTTATAGTTCATAGTCTACCGTTGCTGCTTAAAGTGTGAACATTAACTGTCAATCTATAAATATTATCTGTGATCGGAGGTGAATTTGAAACTGTAGTTAGTCTGTGGTTCGAATGTGAACTGTCAAGTTGTGTGTATTATCTGTGGCACGGGTTTTGTGTTGGCGGGGGCGCGGGGGTTGTGGCGCGCGGCGGGCGCTGTGGGCCAATGTTGCGGCGCGCGCGCAATGTCCCCGCCGCGCGCGCTGCTGGCCGCCATGTTGCTGTGTCAACTGCTCTCGTACGGCGGCCATCAGGGACTCACTAAGATATTCTACACGTAAGGAAAACTTATATAGTATGTGCTGAGGTCTCATTAAAAGGTGAAGTAAGGGCTCTTGGAGATACCGGTATAATGTAGGGTCTAGTGCTAACTTACACCTGTTAATAGAGCCACACCAAGATATTCTACTCGTAAGAGCAAACATGTTAGAAGGTCTAGAAGACATATTACATGTACAAAGTCACTTTGCTAGTAATTTTAAGACGAGGCTTTTATCATAAAGTATAATAGGTACTACGAAGTAATGTGCAAGATAGATCAAAATTTTAAAATAAAATGTAGGGTCATAAAAAATAATTTAAAATCAAAATTTATTCATACACTGAAAAAGGTTATGTTTAGTTTTGTAGTGCCAATGCTAAAGAAATAGACATTGAAGTTTCTTAACAAAGGACTGATTTGTATTTCAGATTGTCTCTCATAAAATATGAGGGAACAGCATATAAAATGATATAATTTTTATAATAACATAATTTTGTTGCTTCTAAGAAAATAATAATAAAATAAAATAATTTAATTCAATAATTTATCAACAAGATAACGTAACTATCATAAAATCTCTGTCATATGAGTATGACTCAAGATAACTATTTTAAAAATCTTTTTTATTTTAGTTCTGTTTAAATTAGTTTTAGTAATCAAATCGTAAATAACAGTTGCGCGTTTTTTCCTTCGTAACTGTCTCTTATCATATAATCATGTATTTAATGTTATAAAGACATAAAGAATTTGATTAATAATTATCATTTCGTATGATAACAATGACAAATATTGATTATATGATGACACACGTTCTTCGTTTAATACAATTTTAATTATATAATACTTAATGTTCTTATGTACTAGACGTGCTACGCGGTTTTGGCCGTGTGTAGCTAAACTGGGATAATAAATAATCCTATGGTCTTATCTACTTGTATGCCGAAATTTAGCCAAATCGATTCAGTAGTTTTTTCGCGAACGGGCCACAAACATATATACACACATATTTACATCTTAAGTTAAAGATTTCATTACGCGGGTGAAACTGGGTACAAATACAAAAGGTCGTTTTGAAAAACAGTGGAAAGTTTATAATAAAAAAAAAATACTCAGTAGGTAATGAAATTAAATGTTATTTTTCATAATCTATAATTTACAAGCATAATTTTTTGATATTTTTTCTCAGTTTCATTATTAGCAATCGACATTATATTTCATTTTCATAAATGCGCAATTAATTTTATTCAAGCCAAGTATTAAATACGGTTCATTTGTTTTCGAGTTCAAGCGGATTACTTCAAATAATCCATTATTGTTGAATATAACTTACCAGTTATGTCGATGCTCATGTTACTGTAAGTAGGTATGATAATTTTACGACTTGGCGTCGATGATATTATAGTTAATAGATATGTAATACACCTACAAATCAACCGAAAAAAGTGTTCCGCACAGCAGCGGCATCACACATACATACAAGTCAAAACGATAGAAAGAGATAAATGATAAAAGCAACAAGAAAAAAAGAGATAGTTTTGTCAGTTGCGTGTGAATGCACCGGTAACTAAAGGTAAGACGTCCTAATTAGGAATTTTTTCGCCTCTTCAAATTTTGGAGCTTTTAAATATCTATTTAATATAATATCATTGCTTGGCGTAAAAAATAGTTAATCGATTTCTACTGTAATTAGTTTTTTGGATAATTAATTCGGTTTGACGTAATAAAATAATTATGTACATATTCATTGGTTCGTGTTTAATTATCGATTTGTTATTTTAATATTATGTCATAGACGATTAATTTATTCCTATCTAAATTCTAAATTTTTAATAAAGAAAGGCTCGACATAATATATTCTCAATTTTATTTGAATGTGTAATTCTTTAAAATGGTAAATATTTAATGAGCCCTTTCTAACCACCCTAGTTGAAAGTTTATTTTAATTATAGCGCATTATATTAGTCGCATTAACGATTTCACTGGACGTATTAAGAGTGTGAAGTTCTCATTGTTACATTAAATATATGTAAGATAATACATATACATATGTAATTATACGTGTTAATAGAGGTATGGCGTCTCACATTCCCACTCATTGTTCTAATCAAACCAATTGGTGTTTTGATTGTCCCAGATCAATGAGACTATATATATTTTAGTAACGTGTAACATATACAAACTTGCAAAGCAAAGATATACTAAGAAAAGTCGTGACAAATTCGTTATATATCTAATAAATAGTATATTACTTCAACAATAGTACTTTTTGTGTTTAAATGTTTTGTAATACATATATAAAATGTTGATATGCTTTTGTAGTGAACTGTACGAATACTATTAACCAATAATATTTTGTATTTAAACTTAAAGTTATAACATGGCTTTAATATTGATTAATAATGATTATTCGTAGAAGTATGAGCATTCCTAACTAGAATATTATAATGGTTATTCTTTCTGTATTAATTCTTTATGTATACTTTTCAGGTTACCTGATACAGGACAGCCTCCAATGCTCATCTCGCTAACAGACAATGCCAAATTGGATTTGAAAACGGCAGATGAGCTCCTGTTCACAAACGAGTCCGAACAACACAATGACACCCAGAGCTTCACGATTGTGGACAACGCGGCGGCTGCAGACAGCGAGAAACCGACGGAAGCCAAGTCCACTGAACCACGATTAATCGTCAAAGCCAAGCCCATGCACGAAACCAGACAAGTCGAAGAAGCATTTCAAAACGTAACTCCTGTACCAGAAGCAGACAGCACAGTCGAATCTCAATCCGATACTGAACCTGAACAAAACATTCCAGTCAAACCTGAAACGCCACAAGAAGATATACCCTCCTTCTCCGAATGGGCACAGAAGCAACTGGCCGAAGCCGAGAAAAAGGATACCGTGTTGAACCATTCGAGTCAACCTAGTCATAGCAATACGAATTTTAGCAGTAAGAGCACTAAGTTGCGGTCGAAAAACTACGCGTCCCCGGCCTGTGGCGCCAAGGTGATCGCCGTCAACCCTGAAGCCGGCTCGGCCAGTTCCATTCTATCTCCCAACAGAGATGAGTACATGCTCAACACATGCAACAGCCGCATCTGGTTCGTGGTCGAGCTATGCGAAGCTGTACAAGCTCAAAAAATAGAAATTGCAAACTTTGAATTGTTCTCCTCGACTCCCAAAGACATCGCTGTGTACTTCAGCGATCGTTTCCCGACACGGGAGTGGGCGAGCGTAGGACAGTTCACCGCTCAAGACATGAGAGACGTTCAGAGCTTTGATTTGTTTCCGCATTTGTTTGGAAAATTTATCAAAGTAGAAATGCTTTCGCACCATGGGTCAGAACATTACTGCCCCATTTCGTTGTTTAAAGTTTACGGCACTTCAGAATTCGAAGTGCTCGAAAAAGAAAGCTCCCAACATTCATCGCATATTGATGAAGACGAGGATGATGAAATAATAGATGTTCCCGATATACCAGCGGCTGAGACCGAGCCTTCTAAAAATCTGTTCGGTTCTGCCAGAGATGCTGTCATGTCTATTGTTAAGAAAGCGGCTCAAGCGTTTAAAACGGAAGTTCCTAAAAATGTGACTAGTGAACACAACGATACTGTATCAGACAAAGTGTACAAACGGTGTTGCTCTCCCAGCCATATTATAGTGTGTGATAATTGTAGTGAAACTCTGTACAGTGAAGTGTTTGAACTCCTTAGTTGTAGCTCGGACAGATTAACAAATTTAGTGCGGCAAGTGTTCCTCAGAGACACGTTGAAGTGTACGGGGATATGTCAGCGGTACGGTTTAGATTTTAAAAGTACACAGACAATAGAGTTTAGTGATGAGCGGGTCGCGTACATGAACGCTTTGTTCCCGCCAAAGTATTTGGCTGCCCTGTGTAATATCCTTGCAGTTAAGGAAAAGAAGGTCGTTCTGAACACTAGTTATGAGACTGAGTTAAATGTTACCACTAATATAACAACTGATGAGTCGCCACAAAATGTAAACAGCGAAACAAACAGTGAGAATGAAGTCAATTCCATTCCCATTAAAACAAATGACACTGATGATGATAAGGATAACGCAACAGTATTGCCAGAAGAGAACCTCGTACCTGAAGAGAAGAATGAGAGCAATTCAGTAGACGAAGTTAAAGATGAAAAAATAGAAGAGTTAAAAGAGGATATACCTACTATAATCGAAGAGGCTCCAGTACCTGACACGTACGAAGAGACGACGCCGGAAAACAAAATCGTAGAACCTGAAATAGATAACAAAGAAGCTAATCAAAAGACAGATAATAAAATTGGAAAAACTGAGCCATTGATAGAAAAAACCAAAGATATTATAAATAATGGTGACGAAGGAAATGAGGTTATCATTGATAGTGATAATTTTATATCGGAAATTGACCAGATGGCGGTAGACCCGACGCCGTCCGGGGCACAAAATTCTGTCAATCAGAATCAAGCGCAAACAACTATTCAAAAGGAATCCGTATTCTTGCGCCTGTCAAATCGAGTCAAGGTGTGTATGCTTTTGTTTTGTATAATCATGCCACGCTATTTTATATTATATGTAGCACATATAACTAATAATACAATTGGTCTTTCTAGACCAAATTTTCTAAAATAATCAGTTTAAATTCTGTGATGTTTCAAGCGAAAATTGCGCCCTTATTATTTGCACTAAGATTTGTTCCTTGATATTTTTCATAAACGTTAAAGTTGGTGAGGATTTATGAATCTTCGTTACTTAACTTCTGAACTGCTGAGTTTATTTTGCTGAATAAGTCATACATTACTTCTATCCTGCAAATTACCACAAAAAACAAACAATAGAATGATCTGCGTCATGTTTTAACGTATAATTTTGTATTTTCAGACTCTTGAGCGGAATATGTCGCTATCAGGCCAATACCTGGAGGAATTGAGCAGGCGATACAAGAAACAAGTAGAGGAGATGCAGAAATCATTTGAGAAAACTTTGGTCCAAATGACGGAGGAGAGGCGGAAAAGCAACGAGAGGGAACAGAAATACTTGGAACAACTCAATAGTGTACAAGAACAAATGGCAAAGATGACTAAAACAATGGAACTTCTAATGGAAGACAGAGATAGCTGGTTTGGGAATGTGACGTTCTTCAAATTTATAATTTTCCAAGCTATTATCGTAACTGCAGTTATATATTATATATCAAAGAGAAGAAAACCAGAGCCCATAGTTGTACACATGCCCAAGAAAATTAAAAAGAAGCAAGAAAAACTAAGACGGAAATCGGTGGAAGGTGTCAGCGGGCATGCGACCCCTGCGGCTAAGAAGAGGAGACCGAGTGAAGAAGCCTTCCAAATAGCGAGACAGTCTACTGATGAAATTAATAGAGATGAAAGTGGCGAATGGCAGGTCGCCAGAAAAAACAGACGGCGGAAACCATCCATTATTTACAAGAGCATGGAACCAGATGATACCGTCATTGTTCCCGAAGTCAGGAAATTGGAAGAAAACCCTATACCTCTTGATGATAGCGAATACTTCGCGCCAGTTTCAGAACCGGTTCAATTCAACGAAATCAACCACAAGAAAGAGTTACCAAAAACTAATGGATCATTCTTCAACAATTTGAAGAATAAAACGCTCAAAACGAGACGTCTCTCGTCACCTGCGTTCTTAAGAACTCTCAATAGGCAGAGTATTAGAAGCACACCGAGTCCCATCTTGAGGACGATAGAACCTATTTTCAATGGGAAAATAGGCAAAAAAGCTGCCTCAGAATCTCCTACGGGCAGCCTTTGGTCTGATTCAACGGAAATTTCACAAAACGGACCACAGTACAGTGAAAACGGTAGCAAGAAGAAGAAGAGCATAAAAAATATCTTAAAAAAAGTGTTTTAAGACTTAATTAACTATTATATATTATAATCGTTTCTATTGCTTGTAAGCATTCGGCTATTGTAATTTATTTCATCATGAATGTTTATTTAAATTATTGTATAGTATTTGTATGAATGTTAGACCTCTATAGGTGCCAATTGTGATAAATTAGGAAGCCTAATGATATGTTAGCTGTTATGATTTGTTTTGTAATGCCGTTGGGTGACAAGGTAAATTGTGGATGGACGCTAGTCGGGCATGCGTGTACAAAGATATGGCATTAAATGCGTTTATTTTATTTGTTGTTTTATTGTTCCTTTATTGCTCACATGTCAATAAGATATGTTATTAATATAACAGAATCAAATAAAAGTTCATTATTTCAAATATCTGAGTTGATGTAGAAACATCTTAAGCCACTTAAATATTAAAGAGTTTAAAATTCTATAGAAGCGAAGTGAAGCATACATTCATAAAATAAATAAAGATATTCCGAAAAAATATATGAATACCAATCTGATAGTCTTCTAACAACATAATTAATTGCATGTAAAAAAGAACTAAACTCTAAGTCACAGATTTACAACATTCTTTTGTTTTAAAATGTAACTTGAAAATTGCAATTTATACGAAGAACTGTTGCATTTTATAAGCCTTTTATATGCCTGTTTGTTGTAACATTTACAGATTAAATAAATACTATGTTGTCAGTCTGAGAGTCAATTAAGTCTATTTAAATTAAAGGGTATATATTATATAGTTATAAAAATAAAAGACAGACATACAATAACATCCATTTAATAACATAACACTTAGAGCTAGAATACAATATTAACAGACTGCATCAAGTCTTTCAAATCAACACATTTGACTTTGACAAGATTATTTTGGCGCGCAAAAGCATTCAATTTTTTCGCGGCATCTTCTAACATTTCCTTTGTATATACAGTGTTGCCATTTGTCGCGAATATAATTTCGTTGACTTCTTCGTATAATTTTATAGATGCTATGTGCTTGAAATGCCTTTTTAATGCGACCATTATAGATTCTTGTAATGTTTTATCACGACACACCAGATTTAAAATAAAGTGACCTGCAAGAGAAACACTATCAATTATGTACGATCAATCTTTTAAATTTAGATCCTGTTAATATTATTGTAATAATAATAAAGAAATCTATACTTAACATTGTTTAGTTTAATAATACTATAATTAGCAACTAGATGGCGCTGTATACAATATTTCAATTCATTTGCAAAGTAATTATGATTATTAATTATCCACGTTAATGTTATCTATACTATTAATTTATAAAAAAAAAGATTTATCCTTAGTTTATATGGTTAAGTCTCTAGATAGCCAACATGTATACCACATTAAAAGCTTTAATATAAAAAGGTTAGACAATTTTTGTTTTTTTATTCTTATAAGAGTGATCAGTGTATTAAAACAATACGCACCACCATCAGCAAGTATCCTCCGGACGTGGTCCAGTGCTTCATCAGCGAGGAAGGCGGGCGGCGGACACGACAGTCCTAGCGACCTGTCTTTGCTGTCCATATCGAATAATACGCAGCCAAATTTACCACCTGTATATTAATAGATTATAAATTAAATAAATTATAGCAAAAAAAAAATTCAAATGTCAGATGAACAATTTCAAAGACGCCTTTAAAATTATCGGAACTTTTCTTTTATTAAATCTATGTCAATAAAGAACATGTACCATATAATGTAAATTTTACTAGTACAGACTTATACGAGTAATCAAAATCTTTACTAATTTGGATATTTCTGGGAATAAATATTTGTTTGTAAGTTGTATTTTCTTGCAAAAACTACTGAATTGTTTTGGCTGAAGTTTAGACGTTTTTGATTACGTTATAAACATAAATGGTTTTTTTTTAATAAATAAACGTTTTTTGCCAGAAAAGATTTTATATGGCAAAAGTGTAGAGAAGTAATATAATTATAATTTTATCATATTTAGAACTATTAATTTTTAAATTAATGTAGAACATAATAGCTTATTAAAATAGTACCATTTGCAAAAACATGATAAGCAATTAACCTTTCTCTGCTTCATCCTTGAGGAAATCCAGTCCATCCTGAACTTCAACCTTCAGCCTATCATCAGTCTCCAACTCGAAGTGGTTTTTAGCTATTTCCACCATCGCTGGATCTAGGTCTATAGCAACTATGGCAGAACCTAGGCACTTCTTCAGGAACATGCAGAGACCTCCTCCTCCGAGACCTAGGATAGCTATGTTTGGGATAGGAGCTATCTGCACACCGACACACATGAACGAGTGATATTGGGATATGTGGCCAAAGTCTATTACTTGTTTTTGCTTGTTCTTGCGTTTCACTGTAAGAAATATATCCATTATAACCTTCAAATGCTTCAAAATAATATGTTATACATAAAAATAACCTAATTAATGATGCACGATATATTATATATATTATTTAACCAAATTATAAAATACATATGGTCCTTCGAGCCGGATTGTTTAAAAAAACTAGCACCAAGAAATCCTTAAGTATGCTTACATTTTTAAAACTACGCACAGATTTTCATGGGGTTTTATTATCATATAGAGTGATACAAGAGGAAGGTAGATTCAAAATATGTAAAATAAATGCGTGCGAAGCCGGGGCTTGTCGCTAGTATAGTGTTAAAACATCCTATATGCTATATACCCATTTTCTGAAGGTGGGTATCACTCCACTGCAAGTCATTTCAAACTAACATCGAAACTTTCTAATACTTTAATATTAAATAATCACCTGTTTTGAGCTTAGCCTCGGACTGTACGAGGAACTGGTTATCCAAAAAGACCAGTCTTCTGAAGGTGGTCCCTTCGACGTCCACGTCTTCTATGACGAATTCTCCAGAGACCTTGGAAGATCCTTTGTGAACCAGCGTTCGTTGGCCTACGTCACTTCCTAGCGAGAGGAAGGGAATCTGAAATGAAAACATCCATTTCATTAATAATTAAGTTAAATTTTTGACTGTAGTGTTGTATAACGAAGTAAGTTTTTAAAAGTACGCGTCACGAATCTTTAGCGCTGAACGAAACCTGCGCAGAAGTCAAAAATAAGGTATCGAGGTAGCGGTGCGGCGCGCGGTGCGCGTGATCGTCGGGTGCGCGAGCGTTGATTGGTTGTCCCAGTCGTGTTGTCTTTCTCGCACCAATACGTCAATAACGAGCGCGATTCTACCGATGCGCAGCTATTATCGTCCAGCGCTAAACATAAATGACGCGTACTATAACATATTATACACAAGCTGACCCATGCCCATAATGTTAAAAATGCTTCTTTCATATAGCCTATGACACTCAGCAATGTGGCTTTCTATTGGTGAAAGAATTTTTAAAATCGGTTCCGTAGGTCCCGAAATTACCCATTACAATTTAACAAACACACAAACTTTACTTCTTTATAATATTAGTATAGATAACGTAAGATATTCAAATAAATATATTTCCATTTTCTTTTTTTCTTTCAAAATAATTTAAGTTAATCGATGCTTGTTATTGTTATTTTATTAAATGGAATTTTTGAAGGACACTTTTATACGTTTTAAACTTTTAATGTTACGACAGTTTGATTTTCTCAAAAATTATAAAACTATTATTCTACTTTGTGTGCTTAATATTTTTTAATTATTATTTTCAAAAACTAGCGAAAGAATACAGCATTAGTGATTCACAGTTTAAAATTATCTTTCAAAGGATTTTTTATAAAAGATGTGCATTTTTTTATACATATTATAATTACTGTTCTTCATCTTTAAATAAATTTAAAGCTACATTGCTACCTGTCCACTAAATCCATAAGGAATGAGCATTTTGGCGGAGTGAGTGAGTTCTTCCTTGACTGCGTCCAGGGAGTCGAACGTGTGACCCCTGTGCAATATGGCCACCACGAGCCGGCCGAATTGGGCCGAGTCCTGCAGCTGGCGGCGGCCGGCCGATGTGCCGAAAAGCCACTCGGATTCACTGAAAATTTGTATCGCCCATCATTCATGATATTCTTAAAATTGCGAAGGGTTTTTTTGGAAATTTCTGGAAAGTCGTAGGTAGCGCTGTCTGCAAAACAGTCCGCGTCTATAGATATACTTACTATTATAAATCTAGTTGTAACAAATCGATAAAAGCGAAGACCTTAATGAAGCGTAATTGACATAAAATATAAAATTATATCACTCTGTGTTACGAGTAGTTCAGTAGTAACACGAGCTGTTTTGTTTTTATTTAAGAGAATCATACGTCTCCTTTTTTGGGCGCTTACCTATACGTGTTTTTTATTCAAGGGGAATGTTTACACATACCTCAATTCCCCCGGGGAGAGGGTGGGGGGTGCGAAATTAGGTTATGTCTGACTCAAATCAAATAAAACGACGGCGCCAGTTGGTGCACCCCCCTGAATGAAATGGTTATGGTAAAATATAAAAAATAAATAATTAAACTTTAAGGTAAAATACCAAAAATAATATTTCGAAAACATCGTAAACACAAGAAACACGAAAACATGTTTACGAAGCCGGTAAAATACATTTTTCAGCGCGTCTATTTTGGTTCG
>DWAJ01005291.1:0-11699 GCA_018238005.1 Eurema mandarina | reverse complement strand
TCTTCTGTCCGTTCCTATGTATGCTTAAATCTTTAAAACTATTCAATCGATTTTCATTCATTTTTTATCACATAGAGTGATTCAAGCCCGAAGCTCAGCTAGTATCCTATAATGTAGTCAGTAATAGTATTAATACAATTATCATTAAATATTGTTTTTCATTATAGGTGGCGAAACTAACCGGGCATTCGTATAGAGTGCTCTACCTGGCGCTCTCTCCGGACGGCGAGGCGATAGTGACCGGCGCCGGCGACGAAACGCTGCGTTTCTGGAACGTTTTTTCCAAAACGCCGTCCCACAAGGAGAATAAAAGTGTTCTCAATCTGTACACCGCGTTGAGATAAACTGTGTCAAAGTGCCAAGTCTAAATGCCGATGTGAAAGTGTCCGAGTGTCATTTTGCAAGTGGTAATGCGAAGTGCCATTTTGCAAGTGCAAATGGTGTAGAGTGCAATTGCCAGTGTGCAAAGACAGTTTAATGGCACTGTAAAGCGAATTATAATCATTTATATCATGGAAATGGGTGGTTCAAAGATGATGCCAGATTAATATTTGGTTTGTTGTTATGCCTAAGCATAATAAGGTTTTTGATTGAAAATTTAGAGGTTTTGGTTGGTGGTTCTTATTAGTTTGTGTGGCAACATTATATCGAATTGGTGTTTTTGTTTATGGCATAGACAATGGGTGGTGTTTAGGTATAGAGTATAGACAATTCGCCAAAAGAGTTGGTTTGTGATTGTGTTATTTTATATGTATGTATTTTAGTGGATATTTTCGTATTGCAGCTTTGTTTTTTTGGTCCTATATATTTAGTATGTGTATACAAATGAAAGAAAAAAAATCTCACTGTTTTTGTACTATACCTTATTATATGAAAAAGCATAAGGGATTTTTTTGTCATTTTCTTGATACTACGTTTATTATGGAAATTATTGTATACATATACATATATAAATATCATTATAATACGCATTTAATATGATCATAAATTGTTATATAAAAATGGGTAGATTCGAAATAAGGTCTACATCAAATTGGATGCGATTATTTTTCACTTTTTGATGTGTATACATTTGTTTGTATTACATATACATGTGTATTTATTTCTCGATAAATGAGATTCGATTGAAGTACAACACTATTATAATAATCGATAATATCGAATCGTAAACAGCATGTCACGTCACTATTTAGTTAATCGTTTACACAAATTTGGGTTACACGTTTATCGATTTTTAAGAATTTTTCCTTTTGAATTGCACTTTGCATTTTTCATTTGGTATAAATTTTAATAGTCATATTATTTTTGCATGTGAAGCTTTTTTGAATTTGTCGAAAGTGATGTTGTTTATTATATAATGGGCTTAAAAATTGTGATAAAACAGTCCCGATTCTATGAATTTATCTAAATATTTTTTTATTTTTAAAGTTTCTAATTTCATAGGTTTCAATATCGCAATGTCTTATTGAAAATTGAGCCATCTTTTTTATACAAAGCGCTCTATATCCAGCATAGAAACTTTAAATAAAAAAATATTAAAACAAAAAAAAATTTAGCTATTATAAACTGTTTAAAAGGTTTCTAATCTATCAGCCGATAATTTTTTTGGCTAATAAATTACATACCTTTATATACACATACACATACAAGAAAGATATATCTCTGATATATATATTTTTTATTCATAATAATAGATTTAAGAACCCTAGATATCTAATCCATAGAACACCGACTAGCTTAGAAAAACACTAAATATAGTACCTGTATATATATATGAAATTATTATACAATTCATAAAGTTGTAATCAAAGTATACAAGTATAAATTCATCGTATTCTCTTGCCCATCGGAGACCTAGGCTTAGTCACTTAGCATTTACTAGATTACTAAAATTACTAGAACTAAAATGTCAGTTAGAGGTACCTCTAATGATCTCATTTAATGAAAGGAAAAATCTGCAAGTTGTAATTTATAAAATCGTGTATTTATTTTTCATGCGCTTAGAAATAAATTATTGTAGTATAGGATCCGCTCGGGGCGGGATTACAAAATCTATTGTTGTCTCTTTCTCCGGCAATACGGTTAGAAAGAGACGAAATATTCCACCGTTCCCGCCTTGAGCTTGGGGTAACCTCTAATAAATTTATTAATAAAATTTATTAATTATAATTTCTTGTTCTATATTGTAAATTCCTATTAGATGTGTAATTTGATTGGATTTGTGCAATCTAGATTGTAAATGTGGCTATACTCTTTGTTCTAAATTGCTGAGCTGGAAATGGTGAAGCTCGAACAGAGATGATAGTCGCCTTATCTTAGGGTGTGGTTGAAACCAAATAATTTTTGTGTTATTAACATTGTTTTGGCATGTAGTGTACAACACTTAGTCATATGTAATATGCCTTGAATTTATTTATTATGATTTTTCTTACTTTTTAAATTTAACACTATCTAGCATATCTGACAATGAAAATTTCATTTCTTTCTCTTAGTGTACCAATCCTTTCTTGTTCATAATAATACATTTTAAGGCATATTATATTTATATTAAAGGAAAACTTCAAAAGAAACCAATTTAATTTAACATAGTAATCTTTAGTGCACACTGTATCATATGTAAATTGAAAACGGTTAGTCCCGTTAAAAGAAAGATTTATTTATACATAAAGAAAGATAATATATTATGCACTTTGTTAAGATAGACTGATATAGATAATTAACATGTAATTTAAGTGTTCATTTAACTGTACTCTAGAATAAATAATAAATTGTGTGATTTATCCAGTGTTGTTATTTTTCCCGCCTTTTTAAGTATTTTTTTATATGCCATAATATAAGACAACATAGCTTTTCGCTATCCAGTAAAAAGTTTATTATATTTTTTTAAAATGAATAAACAAAAACATTGTTTTCAACTTCTTATATAACGTCTCAACACTTCGTAGTATTTAAAAAAATCGGATTAATTTCGTTTTACATTTATGGTAACTGGCAGCCCTATCACTCAAGATTTATTTATTCCAGACATCCAAGTTAGGACAATAAATAATTAGGTCGTGTCAAATGCTAGAAAAATGTCGCCTTCAATTACTATTGATATCAGCGCCATCTAGTTTAGGAATGATATAAATACCCTTGTTAATGTAGATGGCGCTGTTTACAAATTGCAACTAAGTCGCAGACTACAACATTCCTACTTGAATTAATAATTTTATAGCTTCTATTCCCCTAGGTAATAGCTAAGTGCGCTAACTAGTTAACCCATATTAAACTATTCAGCACTGAGCAAGAAAAGCCTATTATCGTTCGTCTCTTCAAAATACTCATTTAAAGTGAAAGTATATTATTGTAAATGTTTGTGGGAATAGATGACGCTATTAATACTAGTCTAGTAGTATAAAGAATTATATTTTGTGTGTTTGTTTAATTGTAAGTGGTAATCTACTGAACCGATTTTTAAAATTCTGTCACCAATAGAAAGCCAGATTATTGCTGAGTGTTAGTGGTTATACTTATACAAAACCGAAAAATAAAAAGGATAATTCATGTTAAACCCAACGAAAATTGGCACAGATAGTGTTAAAATAAACGTCCTAAAATACATACGAATAACAATATAAAGGAATAACGTTTATAGTTTGTATGTCTAGATGGTACATGAAAACTTATCCCAAAAAATGATACCTTAAATTCATATTCGTATACACTTGTGACTCTCATTACGCAAGCAAACATACAAGACGTTCAATAAATAACAATTTGTAGTTGGGAGACAAGGGCGCTTCGCAGGGTTTCTCAAAGTGGGGTTTATAGACCACTTGGAGCTGAGATATTAATGAAGGAGTCCGTATTACAGTATCAGTTCATTTAGTAGGAAGAAAAGCTGCATATCACTTTTAACATTGTGTAACATACCAGCTTTTATTCATAATCAAGTCTAACGCGGTAGTCTTAACTTTTATCAAAATCTGTCCAATGGTTTATTAACTAAGTCGACGAATAACAAAATTACTATTGTATCTATAATAAAAATAAAATGTGTACCTAATTTCTCTATAGCAGCTGAACTAATTTCTATCAATCCTTTTTTAGAGGATGGTTCTTAAGCAGAGGAAGATAATAAACTTAAAAAAAATAAAACCGACTTCATGATAATACCTATTCAACAAAAAAATAATCGTTCAAATTGGTTCATAATTGGCGGATTTATCGCGTAACAAACATAGAAAAAAAACATACGGGTCCAATTGAGAACCTCCTCATTTTTGAAGTCGGTTGAAAAGTAGGTTTAGTTCAGATAGAAAAGATATAGCGTTAACAAAGCCGCGTCAGCGTCAAAGCCCTATGGTAAAAATTGGTTTTCTTCGACTAGTTACTATCACTTTTGGAATTCAACTCGTATCATCTCCCTCTTTCGGATTTATAATATTAATTATTTACTAGAAATCTCGACTAAGGGTCCGTTCTGTTTGTTTAAGTTTAGTTTTTGAGGACCCCTGGTCTTGAGTTTAGGGGACCGAGCCCTGAGGTACATATTGCCGGAAGCTGTACACCGCATAGTGAAGCAGACAGCTTCACTGTGACATTAAATTTAAGCAATATTTTCGTATGTATGATGTTCTTTGATGATTTCAATGTTTAAGATAGAGACGTAAAGAAATCATTCAGTGATTTAGTTTTGATATAATAGTCCATTGAAAATGTTACATGAGCTTTTCTTATTTTAGAGGACGCAATTTTATTTTTGGGACATGTTGGGGAGGTTAATTGAACCTTGACGTGAGTGGGGTCGCCAACCTTGCCATTCGGCCACCATTAAAAAAAAAACGTTTTTAAACACTTTTTTCGCGATGTCTCAGAAACTATGCGTCTTATAAAAAATATTACGTGACGTATATTGAAGAAAATTATCTTGCCTACAAATATGTTCATTTAACTTTTTCTCTTAAATTGAAAATGAAAGAAGTTAAAAGCAAAAAAGTGAGAATATTGATATAGTAAAAGATAATAATATAGTTGTACAAGTTACAAAAGATATAAAAGAGCGTTTTTGTAATACCACAACTATATAAAAGTGTAGGACAGTTGAACAAATGTTAGATTTTTTTTTATGACAGATAAGCAGACATTTGGCCGCAATAGATTAGATATTTAAACAGAAATAGTATGAGCGACCTGGGTACCTATAAACTAAAAGTTTTAAACTACAAACAGATATTCAGAATGATATATTGTTTTGTTTAATCCGAATAGCATAAAGTCCAAACACAAGGGTTTTCCCAGAAGGTTAGCTGGGCCAACCGATCGATTTTAAAACTCGATTTCTCAACGTTTGAATGAACATAACATTTCGTACTCAATCCGATTTTGAACTCAAAGCAATCAAAGAAAGTAATCGTACAGATAACGACTCTTGAGAAAAAAATACAAAGTTCATTTTGTTTTTGAATTGATTTGTGAAGTAAAACAATCTAAGTTTATTGTAGATTGTAGAATAAAATCTTGGTAGGTAAATGTTTTTATGACATTAAACGCTTTAATTTAAAAAGTTTACCAACATAGCTATTTATTTTTATATTTTTTCTTCAAAACTTATCTTACATAATATATGTAGGTTCTAGGTATAGTAGAATTAAAGATTCTACTACCTTTTTACAGTTTTGGTTCCTTTTTCATAGCATAAAAAAGCGTTATTTCATCAAAGATATATAATTCAGTTGAACAAAAATTTCAAACATCAAAACAATAGTTTGAAATATCTATATTTAAATTGATAAAGTTTTATACAATGTTCATTAATTCTACCTACTGGCTGACCTTTAGAGAACTTACTTTTTCAATAAAAGTAAAAGTAATTAAAGAAAAGAATTAAGTATAAAGTTTCAACATTCAATACGGCCGGAATTTACGTCGAAACAAAAATATTTCACAGTAATTTGCGAACCAAACAATTTTTCTTTATAGTCTGAGCTATTTCTGAATGTTACATTGATATTAAAAAAAAATTACATAAAAACAAATTACTTTGAGTTATATTTATTACTAGCAACATTTAGTTGAGGTTCATTTTAAAATAGTGTTACATTTACATCACATAAAAAATAATCTTAAATTTTAAACGACTTTATTTCCGAAAGTATGCTCAAAATGGCGTCCGTACGTAAACTACCAGTTACGAAAGCTCAACTTTAAAGAACTCAAACATCTAATAATATTATAGATTAATAATCATTAATATCATAAATTATACTTTTGAAATAAATGTTTTTTAAGTCTATTCTTTTAGATTTATAAAAAAAAACATCATAACTCATAACCCCCATTATTGTCAATATATTTACCTATATCAAACTAGCTGACCCGGGCCCACTTCGTTGGGCATAATGTTAACAATCCTTTTTATGCCTATGACACTCAGCAATAATGTGGCTTTCTATTGGTGAAAGAATTTTTAAAATCGGTTCAGTGGATACCGGGATTACCCCCTTACAATTTAACAAACACACAAACTTTACTTCTTTATAATATTAGTATAGATTAATTATTAACTGTGTTCTTAAATGGTTTCGCAGGAACTTTTTGCCACGCACGATCATCTTGTGGAATCAGCTTCCTCATGCAGCGTTCCCGAACACGTACGACATAGGAACCTTCAAAAGAAGAGCGTACCTTTCCTTAAAAGGCCGGCAACACACTCGTGACATCACGAGTGCTCATGGGAGGTGACGCGTCAGTCGTTTGCCCCCTCTTTTATGATAAAATAAAAAAAGAATCTTCTATACCTACATAGGTAAAGATAGACATTAAAACCCGCTTTATACTTCGTCAAGAACTGCCTATAAGCTTTGTAAATAAAGTAATTAAACATAGGTTCAACTTAGTTACTTGCCTGAAGGCAAATATCCCCGTCTTGCTCCAAATTAAGTTTGTCAAGTTTATGTCGTGGGGTAGAACTATGCCGTTTGTACTTAAACCGAAATTAAGTAATAGCATCGCACCAGAGATCGTTACGTTTCGTAATAAGGTTTTTCTATACAGTTCTGTCTGTATGTATGCATGTTTAAATCTTTAAAACTACGCAACCGATTTTTATACGGTTTTGTTAAATATGTAGGTTGAAGGGGAAGGTTTATGTATACGGTGTGTTACAAAACATGTGTCCGATCCTGAATAGTATTATTATCTATGTAAAAACCTTTGCGAATAAAATAAATTAAGAAATCTATGTCTAAAAATAACAATGCAATAAAGTTTTAAAAATTGTATTACTAGTGAAAATTTTACACAAATTCAGGGAAAATCACAAATGCTGGCAACTCACCTACGGTTCATAGACCCTATAGCTAGCAGAACACGACGGTATTGCCACGTAAGTTTTGCAACTTTACTTAGTTTATTTCTTTTTTATTTGGAAAAATGAATAATGTTATTTTTTCAAAACGATAGCAAAATAAGGACCTACTACCGGTATATAGTAAGAGGTTTTCGGATCGGAAACTTATAGGAATACATAAAAAATGCGAGTTTAACCTCGGGAGGCGGCTTTTTGTAAATCGAAATCAAAAGCATTAAAGTAAAAGAAACCTAGATAATAATAAAACTTGTTCATGGCAGTTAAAAATATAAAATCGATTGTTCCCTTAAGGCTCTTTGTTAAAAATTAATTAGCTTAAGACGCCCTTGGGCCTTTTTATTACTGTTCTTTGGTGAAACGTTATTTCTTAAAAGCCAGTCCTTTCAAGAATAAATGCTATTTTAGTTCATGTATTCGCGTCATAATATAAGTATGTCATTGAATTATAAACATATCGAACGAAACCTATAAATATAATAAAGCTTGATTATAAAATTATACGTTAGTTTGTAATTTACTTGTTATTAATTATCTAAGAAATAATATTTTAACTATGTAAGTTTTTTATGGATTTATGGATTAATGAGTTTGTAATTTTTAACACAGAACAGATTGAGTAAAAAACAACATATATTTATATAGTGTTACTAATTGTGCCTCCGTTACCCGCGGGTAATAAGCGAAAATTAATTCAGTATTTTTCCGGAGTAAAATAGCTAATTCCATACAAAATCTTATTAAAATCGCTCCAGCAGTTTAGACGTAAAAATCATCAAGCCATAACCGAACCGAATAACTGGATGTAGAATTTAAATAATCTCCCCCGTCTTAGCTGCAAATACTCTTAGCGATAAGCTGCTTCGAAAAATATTAAATTCTTCACGAAAACGAAATGGAAATTACAAAGTGACCGTTAAATCTAAACTTGGAGGAATAAATTCATTTCGCTGGCGGAGTTCGAAGTTTCTACGTCTGTTTATTTTAACGGGTGCTTTGCTAATTTTCGGTTATTTTCTGTTTATGATAATGACACTTTTTCGTTTTACAATACCTCGGGAGGTAATTTGTACAAGTTTCGGATTTATTAAGCTCTCTTGAATTAGGTATTAGAACATTGAAGATAAATTATGAAGTAATTACGACTTGTTCGTGTTTAAAACTTATATATTATGTTCGAAAAGGTCAATATAAATATCTTTATCCATTTGAAAACCCTCTTGAAATTCTGTTGCGTAGTTTTAATGATCTTAGCGTGCATAAGCACAAACGGACAGCAAAAAGCATATCTATACTAATATAGAAAGCTGAAGAGTTTATTTGTTTGTTTGAACGCTCTAATTCCAGGAATTTATGGTTCGAATTAAAAATTCTATTTTATTGAAAAGACCATTTACAGAAGAAGGCTTCAGGCTACATAACATCACGCTGCGACGAATAGGACTGAACAAATAACGGGAAAAGAAATCGACAGGGACGAAGACGCGAGCAACGGCTAGTATAAAAAATGGTAATTACTATTTTAAAGAAAATAAGTTCAAGCTTAAGTATTTTTTAAAAGTACGTATTTATTTACTTAAGTATTAATTCATTAAAATCAAGTTTAAAGTGATTTTCGTGTTTATCAATTTAATTACCATATCGCATAACGAGCTCGCCTGTTATTTCAATGTGCTACGTTTAGTGCCAACTGTAACGGTCGAGTGAAAATATATTTATTTTATAACTAACTAGCTGCGCCCCGCAGTTTTAAACGCATTTACGCAAGTAATATACACATAAACCTGTTGTTGCCTGGCAGAGATTGCTATGTAGCAATAAGGTCGCCTTTTGTGCATAACAATTAAAGTTTTCTTTGTATCTGTTTGCTGTTGTTTTTTCTTTATGTACAATAAAGTGTTTTAAATAAATTTTATAAATAAAAAAAAATAAACCTTCCTTAAGAATCACTCTATCTATTAAAAAAACCGCATCAAAATCCGTTGAGTAGTTTAAAAGATCTAAGCATACATAGGGACAGACAGACGGCGGATAGCGACTTTGTTTTATACTATGTATTGACTGACCCGAGGCGACTTCGTTTACGCTGTAACTATCGTATATATAACATTACTAGCTGTTCCCCGCGTAGTTCCCTTTCCCGGGGCAAAACCGGAATGCAAAGTATCCTATGTTTTAATCCAGGGTATCACCTACCTACATACTAAATTTCAACTAAATCGATCTAGTCGTTTTTGCGTGAAAGAATAACAATCTTACTACACTACATACATTCTAACAAACTTTCACATTTATACATATTACTAGCTGTGTCCCGCGGTTTTACTCGCGTAGTTCCCGTTCCCGAGGCAATACCGGGATGTAAGCTATTCTATCTTTTAAGTTGGATCAAACTGCACATGGTGTGCAAATTTTATTTTTATCGGTTAAGAGGTTTAAGAGTCCATTGAGGACAAACATTGTGACACGAGATTTATATATATTAGTATCATAAAGTACCCTTTCCTCTGCTTATAAACCATATCTCGTACTTCTAAGAATTTAAGAGCAAATATCTTAAGGCCCATCTAATAAATTAATTAAAGAAATACAAGTTGAAAAAATATTTACTGTAGATATTATTTCGTTGTAATATTATAATAAGACAATTTACTGTACATGACTGTATAAATTCAGTAATTTTCCTTTCTTTAAAAGGCCTTTGTTTTTGGAATATAAGGAAAATTAGAACATGACATACATCCTAGCGGTTTTCGTTCTAAATGTTCTATTATAATTACATTAACGTCAGAAAGTAAGCAATGTAATTTTTCCATTTAGTTAAAAAAAAGCGAAGATTTTTTAAATATAGGTACCTAATAAAAGTATGTAATTAATAATTAATATCTTTTAACAACATACTTAAACTGAAAGTCGTTAAATACTTTTTAGATAGATAAATATATTTTTACTAATGTGATAAAATAATTTGTAATATATTCTATATTCTGTTTTTTTCCGTTAAGTACGTAATAGCAGTTGTTAAAATTAACGGATCATTAAGAAATTTCTAAAACTAATATCCTAAAATATTTTTATAATGTCATGATTTGTTTCCACAATAAAATAGTCTTCAATCATTTTTATATATCTTTATCGACATCTCTGACATTCTACTTACATAAAATACCTAAATGTAAGTATGTTTTCCATAACTATAACGAAAACCCACAATAACTATCCTTCAATAAAGTTCATTTCTATAAAACTATATAAAATATTTTTATGTTGTCACTACTCTGTTTCAAATTGCTGCCAGTACAATAAAACACTCTCCTATTATTTTTATTGACAATACTTGAGATTTTTTTTCGTGTTAGACATTCTACTAATCCACAAAAAGTCAACCCAACCAAAAACTCTACCAAACTACTAAAAGTCTACTACACTTTTATGACGTCATTACTCTAACGAATCGATGCCAGTACAATAAAATAGTTTCGCAGTAAAGAGAGCACGGCGTGCTGAGACAGGGGGTGGGGGTCGTTGACCTCTCCCCACGTGAGCACTAAATCATTCGAGTCTTGCGTCAAAATATCGCGAAACCGTCTGATATTTAGCTTATTTTACTGCGTAGTTTTAAAATTACGTTTAGTATGGAAGGTTTAATTATAATAAATTATAAAAATCCGTTTATTTCTTATACATTTAAGTAATTTAATCCGTAGATATAATCTTCAGATAAAAGCCATAAAATAATGATTGATGGTATTAAAATTATTACAATTTGAAACAAAGTCGCTATCTGCTGTCTGTATATATACGTTTGTACTTAAAACCCGTAGATTTTGAGGCGTTTTGTTGAGCAGGCTGTAACTCATGAACCATTATAGTACTATCAACAAATTCAACTATGTATATTTTTACTTAACAATATATTTGAATTCTTCACAGATGATTGTTTTTGGCGGTAAAATAAACTCAAAAACACGAAACCCTTGCATAAATCGGACTCACACATATTAGATTTTTAATAATATCTATATAAGATTTAACAACGATATTATATAATAGATATGTTATACACCAACAAATCAACCGAAAAAAGTGTTCCGCACAGCAGCGGCAGCACACATACATACAATGATACAAGTCACAACGATAGAAAAGAGATAAATGATAAATCCAACAAGAAAAATTAGATATTTATTTTCTTCAGTTGTGCGTCACTGGCAACCAATTACCTATAGGTAAGACGTCCTAATTAGGATGTTTTTGCGTCTTCAAAATTTGGCGCTTATAAATAAAATAAAATAATAAATAAATATTTTCAGGACATTTATACACAGCGCCATCTAGTTCCAAGCTA
>DWAJ01005290.1:0-11701 GCA_018238005.1 Eurema mandarina | reverse complement strand
CTTAAAAAGATCCAAGTCGTATGTGCTTGGAAAGACGGATGCTGGTAGAGAGTTCCACTCCTTAGCGGTAATGCATTATTTATTAGCAATAATAAATAACTACAATGCGTAACCAATTATAATACGTTATTTTTCTATATTTTAATTATCTTACAGCAGCGATATTTGTAAAAGAATATTTCTAAGACAAAACATGTTAAGGATATACAGTAACCAACGATAAGGACCACAAAAACAACGCTTAAGCCATTCAGTGTTAGAGCGGAATAGCTTTTGTTGTGATAGTGGCTCTTCCTAAATATTGAACATTTATTTAGGGCTCTATAGTGGGTCATAATTGTTTCAAGTATACCCGATTCAAACAAGCGTACAGCATATTTCCGTATTTCTTCTTTAAGTAGGAATCCTTTGTTCGTGTAAAATATAGTAAATATGTTGCCTGAAAAATAAGAAGTTAGCATCGCTTCCTTGTTTTCATCTCCCTTCGTAAATTTACAACTAAGTTTATATGTAGTTGATGTTGCTATTGTATAGTAATCGTCGTTAGTCTCAATTTTTTTGATGACGGAATCGATAACTTTACATTCTTTCGTTTGATTTCCCGGTAGCGTTTCATTATAAGAAAGAATATATTGATTTCGAATAATATCGCTAATACAAGGCTTGTACTCTAAATTTCGATAGTTGTCCAGCGTAACCTTCCTTTCGTCGTTCACCGAGAAACTGAAGATGGCGCTGCTATAAAAACTATTTATCAGGAAAGTATACCAAATCCACACTATAAGTAAAATTCTAAGACGTTTATTTGCAAAAAGTTTTTGATCTGCATTACCAAGCAAATAACCTAACAATGTAATTGGAAGTAATTTATAATTTTTAATTTTAATCCAAAATCGATGATAAAGTAACATTATTCCATTCATAAATATGAATGATAATAATATACAAAACCACGACCATGGCTGGAAGGCTGCTAAAATTAACTTCCATGGCGTATTGTTTTGAATTGGTACGATAATTTTCATTGTTGTAAATTGAAATCCATGTATGAAATCATAACTGGAAATAGTGTTAGCAGAAAGGAAATTTCCACCAAAAATTAAATTGACTGTTCGTTTCTGTAAATAATAAAGGGTTCCCGAAGATGTTAAGTTATTGTTAACCATATTGGTACTGAAGTTACCTGAATGATAATAGATGGGTATACCCATTGCTTGAGCAGTTGTATTTAAGATAAACTCTTCTAAATCGAAAAAATAGCTGGTTATTTTCTTTTTAGCCTCTCTCGTATTCACTAACGTTTGTCCCAGAGCTTCGATGTAGCATCCCTTAAAATTCTTTAAAGCTGTGGGTCGTCTAAATGTATTCGTATTGAAGCAGTTATCTATAGTGACGATTTCTTTGTATCTCATACCACAGTTTTCATGTTCTAAAGGAAAATATGTTAACACGACCTGGGTATTGTTCACGGTTGCTATAACAACAGCATTGTAAATGAAATATTTTAAAATTTTTTGAAACAATTGTTGGAGTGCCTTTTGTTGTACCTCGTTTTCTATGACGAAAATAAACGCAGCTTTCGGATTCCACTGATAGTCGTGCCGTATCTGCCATACTTTATGATTTTTTTGGGACATATTATAATATATTACGTATACATCAGGTCTGAAATAACTGTATCTGTACGTGTACGTTCTCGTGTTATATGATAGACATGAGTTATTTTTTAGTACAAAGTTGCGGTCATGTTGATCGGGAAGCACAAATGTTAAAAGAGTTCCACAAGGAAAGGTATCCAATAATTCCTTCACACACCTGTCTTTTGAGTCGAGGATAAAACTGTTGGACTCATTACCAAATGGAAGCTGTATAGCATTCTCAGCAGTAGCAAAATAACATTTAATTAAGAATATAAAAGCCCAGAGTATTCGGTAGAACATTAACATGATTTGAAATCCTGCACTCGTATAGCTTGCCAACGCTCAATTCCATAAAACATAATTCAAATTTGTACTAAAAGTTATTACTGATCGAGATTAGAACTTTAAACAAATGATAATATCTCAAAATCATATAGTGTAGTAAGAAATTGCAGTTAAACATGTTATTTCATTGCTTACATCAATACATTGATAAAAGAGATTACAATAATTTAAACATGACAAATAACCTAGCAAACGTATTTACTAAGAAAATATGCAATTAACATGAAAAAGGGTTTAATTTGTTAATAGTGTAAATATGAAAGGAATATTTTTCACAGCATAAGAATAAGCCGATTTTGACCAGCTTGGTGGAGATCGACGTGGTTTTGCAAGCTCAAGGGCAGATTTGTTTTTGTAGTTGATCGATAAAGCCGTTTAAAGTTATTCTAAAAAATCCACTAAATATCTTCCACACAATATCTTATTTTTTTAGATTTTCAACAAAGTGGGGTCGGATTGAGAGATGATTAAATAGAGAAAAAGTGAAAGAGAATTAAAAACTCGGACAAGGAATTATGTAACAACAACATCACGCAGCTAGTACGCATTTAACTTTATCGACGATTTTTATTTTCCGCTCCTATGGTGATTGCATGGAAGATTAGTATCCGTCGCTACATTTGTCCATTCCATCATAGATGCGACAGTCACAGATGTAGTTTTCTGCTTTAAAATTTGTTAAGACACAGTTCATAAATTATCATTAAAACAATTATAAGATAATGATTTATTCATACAATACAAACACATAATATTAATAATCAGAACTTTTAATCCATTTATCTATTTTCATGTGCAGTACGACTAGTAAATAATGTGCCGTAAAATTTGATCATGTTTGCTCGAAAACTTTATTAGGAATTATATTATGCACTATACAATCAAAAAGCACAAAACAACTAGGTGAAATATTACTTTTTGTGTAACTACTATACAATTTATTTATTACCTTCACTTCTTAATTAAATGATGACATCGATGTTAGTGATTATCATTCCGTGATACAAACGGTGCAGGTTTTTTTTGTGCTAATAAATAACTAGAATGAGGAACCAATTATATAATGATATGGTTAACAACATACGTTACGTCTCCTTATTTTAATTAGTTTACAGCAGCGATACTTGTAATAGAATATTTCTATGAGAAAACATGTTAAAGATATACAGTAACCAACGATAAGGACTACAAAAACAACGCTTAAATTGTCAAGTGTCAGAACTGAATAACTTTTGTTGGAATGTCTCTTCCTAAATATTGAGCATTTATTAATTGCTCTATAGTGCGTCAAAATTGTCCTTAGTATACCCGATTCAAACAAGCGTACAATATGTTTTCGCATTTCATCTTTGAGCAGGAATCCTTTGTTCGTGTAAAAGACAGCTATTAAGTTGCCCGAAAAATACGAAGATAGCATCGTTTCCTTGTTTTCATCTCCTTTCATAAATTTACAATTAAGTTGATATGTAGTTGTTGTTGCTATTGTATAGTAGTCGTCGTTAGTCTCCACTTTATTGATGGCGGAGTCGAGTTCTTTACATTCATCTGTTTGATTTCCCGGCAGCGTTTCATTGTAAGAAAGAATATATAGATTTCGAATCGGGGTGGTAATGCAAGGCTTGTACTCCAAACTTCGATAGTTATCTAACGTAACCTTCCTTTCGACGTTCACAGAAAAACTAAACATGGCGCTGGTATATAAACTATTTATCAGAAAAGTGTACCAAATCCACACTATTAGTACAATTCGAAGACGTTTAATTTTAAAAAGATTTTCATTTTCATTTCCAAGCAAGTAACCCAATAATGTTAAGGGTAGTAATCTGATGTCATTGATTTTGATCAAAAAACGATGATACAGAAACATTATTCCATTCATTAATATAAATGATAATATTATACAATACCACGTCCATGGGCCGAAAGTTGCTAAAACTAACTTCGATGGCATATGGTTTTGATTTGGTACGATTATTGTTGTTGATGTAAATGTATATCCATGTATGAAATCATAATTTGAAATAGAATTAGAAGAAAGATAATTTTCACCAAAAATTATTTCGACTATACGTTTGTTTAAATAATACAATGGTCCTGAAGACGTTGCGTTCTTGTGAATGACGTCAGAGCTGAAGTCATTTGTATGATAATGGATTGGTATACCCATAGCTTGAGCAGTGGTATTTAAGATAAATTTATCCAAGTCGGTAAAATACTTTGATATTTTCTTTTTAACCTCTCCCACCTGCGCTGATGAATGCCCTAGAGCGTCAATGTAGCATCCCTTAAAATTGTTTAAAGCTGTGGGTCGTCTAAATGTACTTGTATTGAAACAGTTTTCTACAGTGACGAGTTCAGTATATCTCCTACCACAGTTCCCGAACTCTAATGGATAATATGTTAAGACGACTTGGGTATTGTTCACGTTTGCGATTACAACAACATTGTAAATATAATATTTTATAAATTTTCGGAACAACCGATGGAGTGCCTGCTGGTTGACATTATTTTCTATGACGAAAATAAACGCTGCTTTCGGATTCCATTGTAAGTCATGCCGTATCTGCCATACTTTTTGAGCTTTTTCGGACATATTGTAATATATAACGTATACATCAGGAACGTCGCACCCATACACCGACCGACATCTGTGCGTGTATGTACTTGTTGTATATGATAGACATGAGTTATTTTTTAGTACGAAGTTCCGAACATGATCTTCGGGAAGGACAAAAGCTGAAATCGTTCCACAAGGAAAAGTATCTAATAATTTCTTTACACACCTATCCTTAGAGTCTGACATATAATGATTGGACTCATTACCACAATATGGAAGCTGTATCGTTTTTTGACAAACCGCAAACTGACATGCGAATAATAAAAACATAAAAGCCGATATTATTCGGTAGAACATAACCATGATTGCGAATCCTATATAACTTGTCAACGCACAGTTCCATAAAACAGTATTCAAAACTTGTATCGTATATCTTATATCAAACGTGGAACTTTAAACAAATGATAAAATCTCAAAATTATATAGCATCGTAGGTAATTGTAGTTCAATATGTTATTTCCTTGTTTACATTAATACAATTAGGATAGAGATAACAGTTTTAGCATGAAAATAAAATAAAATGTATAACCTTATGTACGTATCATTTTATTTTTTATTTTATTTTCATGTTAGCAATTGATAATTATAGGTTTAAGCCTAAAATTTTAATATGATTAATATGAACATTCAGTATGTAGGTAAAGTAATATGTATGTAATTTAAGCAAAATAAACATGGATGTGCAACAGCAGTCTGATTGAGAATTATTTAATGATTTAAAATTGTAAGAATATCTAATACGTATGGGTAAAATTATTGTGTCTCAACACATTGTCATTATGTCATGAAGAGGACGTTGTAATTATACTATCTATTTTTCTGTTTTAATTTCAATAACAAAAGCAATAATCGCAAGTATATAACCAACAAAGAGTATCAAAAACGTATATTTAAATCTTTTAAAAGAAAGACTATGAAATTTCTTCTGTGATCTCAGTTTTTCGAATACGTGTTCGCAATTCCGCCTTAGGCACAGTCTTTGCATTTGATGCTGTAGCAAGCCTGATTCAAAAACTCGAAAGGCGTGGTGATTTAATTTTCTTTTTAATGGAAATCCTTTATTGACATAAAAGTTTAAGACAACGTTAGTGAACGTGCGATAGTTCAACAGAAGACGGCCGTCTTCATCAAAATATTCATATGCTTTTAAAAAGTAACTATAATCCATATCCATAGTGTACAGATTGTGTTTTTCTGCAATAGTGCTAAGTGCGAGATTTAAAGTTTGACACTCGGGTTTTTGTTCCGCTGACATTTTTATGTCAAAAAAATATAAAAAGAATTCCTTACTCTCATCGATGATGCACTGTTCGTACGGAATGGTTTGTAAATTTTTTGGATCGAAGGATACGGTCTCTTTGTAATCTGACGTTATCAAACTATATAACGCTGTACTATAAAAACTGTTCACTAAGAATGAGTACCATATCCAAATAATTAAAAAAAGTCTCAGTTGTTTGATTTGAAATAATACTTTATCAGCATGTCCATAGAAGTAGTCCGCCAGTTTTAATGCTAGAAGTATTCCTTTTCTGTTCTTTAAATATTTATTGTATAGTAAAATAATTAAGGCTACTACTATCAGGTATGTAAACATGACACAGAACCAAGTGATAGCAGTGAAACCATGAAATATCATTTTAAGCCACATGGTGTCACTTGGAGCTGGTACAATGATTAAAACTTTGGCGTAACTGTAACCCCAAATATAATCATACAAAGAAGCTCGATTTTCCATCAAGAAGTAGCCTCCAACTACAATATCCGCCTTCCCTCTTCGTAATGCACTAAGTAATCCTGTGCTTGTAAGATTTGGCAAAACAAATCCACTAGTGACATTTTTGTAATAATGAAACTTGAATTGAATTTTCTCCACACTACCTATTAAGGACAACATATATTCCTCTAGCCCCTGCAAATATGGTCCGTTAATTTGAAACATTTTGTTATTCGGCTTTATGATATGTGGAACTTCCTCCAGTGCTGCGACAGTGAACGTACAATTTTCAAAATTTTTTGGGACATAGTCGAAAAATATTTTTTTATTTTCTAAATCTTCGCATTGGCGTAAATCTACTATGTTAAATAAATTAGTTCCACATGTATCATTATAAAATGGATTATACGAATATATTAGGATCTCATCATTTCTATAATTAGTCATGTTCTTAGTTAATACCACGACATTATAAACGTATATTTTTTTCAAAAATCGAAAAATGTCTTGTAGCTCGTCTTGGGTGCATTCAAATATCTCTATAACGAACTTCGCTCCAGGATTCCACAGAAGATCATTTCTTAACAATAAAATGTAGCCTATGAGTTCTCGAGCATATTTCGCAGCGATAACGTAACCATCAGTTGGAAATAACCAATAATTTGTCTTTGAATCTCTCATCAAGGAAGGGTAACATCTTTCATTTAAGTTTATGTAGAAACATGTTTCTGCTTCACACACAAATGTAAGACGCGTTCCACAAGCAAAGTTATTATGTATCACATCACCGACACACTTCGACAGAAGAACACTGCTGAATTCAAGAAGATCATTGTTATTTAGAATTAATGAATAGTTTTGCCCTTTTGAAACCTTTATAAAGGCAAATAAAATGAACGTTATAAGTTTTAGGTATCTCATTTTCGTTGAGCACTACTGTAACAAACTGTGCCCTCAAGTGGCTTTGTTTGTATAAAAAGCATTGAATAGTCATTATTCATAAATAGCAAACATCATTTGTCATTTGTCGATTTCTTATTACGCAAAGGTGTAATTTGTTATTTTACGTACTTAGTAGTAGGTACAATTATTAGCATTTGTAATTGCAGAGTAGTATTTGTCTATGTTTGTTTTTGACATCTTCGTTATTTAGTATAGTATGATTAATGGTGTGAGATACAAAAGATAACATAATAATTGGGCTTGTATGTAGAACATTGCTTATAATTATTGTGTTAAAAATAGAAACTAATGAAAATTTTTTCTCATACTTTATTTTGTGTATCTGTTGACAAGATGGCGCTGTTTATGGTTTTGTGTATAATCTGCAATTGCGGCGGTCTTTTCCAAGATGGCGCTATACTTAATAAGTTATAGAATTAAAAAAGCGGAATAAAGAACCTGATTTTAATAATTGTTACATGCTATTTTTGACTTCCTTTTTATATTGGTCAAAGGAAGGATTTATTAAGGATATTGCATAGTAATATAGTAGCCGTTAAGCACTATAACGAGCAATTAAAAATTATAAAGAAAACCGGGAAAAGGAAATATGTGAAGAACTTCTGTATAACAAATATTTTTAGAGGAAAATAAAGCAAAAGTTTTCAAACCTATTGGACGGGACGGTGCAGGGCGTTCCCAGGCACAAACATACCACATTCCGGAATTTTAGCGACGAATCGAGGGCTCCGACCAAATTAATTGGACTGAGATTTGACAAAAGGAAAAAGACAACGGAGTATGTTGACGTTAATGAAAATTTATCGTTTGAGGATACTATAGCCATAAATAAAAACATGTGGTAATATACCACATAATACGAAATATTATTTGAAAGAAAAATACAATTATCTCGCACGTACGGTACATAATATTCGACTGTATATTGACTTAAAAATATGTAATCTATACTAATATCATAAAGAAGTAAAGTTTGTGTGTTTGTTAAATGGTAAGGGGTAATCTCGGGATCTACATATAATTGATCGATTTAAAAAAATTTCTATCAATAGAAAGCCACATTATTGCTGAGTGTCATAGGCTATATAAAAAAAGGATTGTTAACATTATGCCCAAAGAAGTGGGTACGGGTCCGCTAGTGGGATATAGCACTCAATTACAAATTGGAATGAATTTAATTTCGATAACCAATGATAATAGTTACTATATAATACATCTGTGTAGTAAAACGATTGGAAGGTATCGTAAGTTTATTCACAATGTATCATCACTATGAATAAAGTTTTATAGTTTATATTAAAGTAAAATGAAGCACATTACCTAAGGCATCCAATGATTGATAGACGCAAATTACATTGCATCGAGATATTTATGAAGTTAATGTTCTTATTGCTTAACGAGGCAACATATGATTGGTCAGATTTAGAAGTTAGAAATATTTTAATTGGCGCTCCCAGTCAAAACTTCTCACAGAAGTGGGTAACTTTTTAACGGAGGAATCCAGAATGTATTTCAGTCTGAGTATTTGAAATTTTTTATTCTAGAACAAAAAAAACTAATATCTATTTCGATATATAACGCAGTTATATAATGTATAGGTTTCGGTTCCAATTGCTTTTACTTGGTTATTAAATAGTTTTTATGTTGTTTAGATTCGAAATGCAGTAAAATTTTTTTACATTTATTTTCAAATATTTACGTTTCTTAAGTAAAGACGGGTGCTGATGTTATAGACAATATAATGGATCGTTGACTAATTGAAGGGAAATATCAGTGTCTTGTTCCCATGGGCGTTCTTACTGGAATAATATTATACCATGTGTTGTCCCCTCGGACATTCTGACACATATGTCCTTGATGACGTAGTTGCAGTAGTAATTAATTTTTATTTTTTTTTCATTTAAAGAACCAACGATGCTTGTTTTTATGTGCGTTGGTTGCGTTGGTTTATTAAATTAAGTTTCGTCGTAAAATATTTTTTTGTTAAATAAAGTTATCTGAACCTTAGAGAATTATTTTTTATATTAAAAATAAATATATGGAAATAAATTAAGTTATAATTATTTTATGATTCTTAAATGGCGATTATAAAATGACAATATTATTTAAACTTACAAAAAATGTTCAAGATAATCGTAGAGCTTAATAATTTCTTTAATAGTAATTATTATGCTATTAAGCGCTAGCTGGTAGACTTTGCGAGAATTTGCAAAATTAATATAAAGTCTAGTTGGAGTACTCCATCGAGGTTAATTACTCTGTTGTTTTGAAACTGTGGACATTTAAAAGTTAACTATTAATGAACAAATTAACTAATATGCGGTCCTTTGGGCCAGTTTGAAACTGTTCCGTGGTTAAGCTGCTGTTAACTATGTGGGTTTTATTGCTCTTCTAAACTAACTACTTTTTGATGTTATTTGTATGGAACAAGAGGAACAGTAAGTTATGGTTATTTAGTAATTGTTACAAAAAATAAGAAGTACGTACGGTAGCAACTATACCTCTTCTAAGAGTTATTAAAGAAGGGTATAATTTTATTGTTTTTTTTTAAACATCAAAAGAATGTGACAAATTTACAGTACCTGCGGTGTTTATAGTTTATATCGTATGAGAAGTTATTCCATTAACAACATATTTGATACAAAATTATTAGAAATATTGTTTATTTAATTTTTTAACATGCAGCATTGTAATATATAATAATTCAAGGTCCTTCTCACGTTCTCTTTTTTTAAATTCTCGCAATTTTTTATACAAAATGTCTATCTGGCCAGTGCAGATATTAATAACTTTTTCAACAACAAGCTGAAAATTAAATTCATACACCACAGATATAATTAAATCAAAATTATAATCTAATTATTTATTAAAGGTAGCAATATTAAAAAAATCATCGTGACACAACCAGTTTTGAAATTCTTTTTCCAAAAACTTTAAAAATTGTTAGTGTCACAGACTATACATACAACACAGAATCGAGTTTAACTTGCGTAATACCGAAAAAAACAGCCTGATTTAATCATTAGTCATTACAAAACAATTAAAACCGAACAGAAGTCGAAATTGTATGAAACAGTTAGCAGTTTCGCATGTACATAGTTGTTTGTTACAGTGTTGTGAAAACTGACGAGTTTTTACTAGCCTCATAATGAACTCGGCTTCTGTTAACGTGGGAGTGGGAATGTAAATCGGACAAGCTCTGTAGGTGTGTACTGTTATAATCTGATGCCTATCGGTAAATCTTATTAGTCGTAGTGATATTATATATAGATATTCTAAAATATACAGTTGATACATTTCCCTTTAATGTTCTAGGTTAGTATTATTTTTTATTCGACTATGACGACGTGAAGGTAAGAGGTCTATGGTAATATTGACAATCTAAGTATAAAATAGGTATTATGTAAGTATGTTGCCGAATACTGAATATATTTTCTTGGCTGACTTATACTACTAATGGAACAGGCAATTAAAAAAAAACGTAGATTTAACTTTCAAAGCAAAAGAGTTATTAAATATTAATATTTGTATTCGGATTACTACTTTTTAATTTAATAATTCGAAAGTAAATAAATCAGTGTATACTGAGTAGGACATAATTTTTTAAAGGAAATACAATGGCCTACATTTAAAGGTATTCCCTAGGCCTATTTAACTAATGCTACATTTTATGAGTTTGTTTTATGTTTTCAACACTGCTTAATATTACATAAAATCCTGTTACACAAAATGGAATTGTATCATTTGTTTAGTAAAATAAAGCATTTAGTTTCAAATTACACTAAAACTCAGTGTAGGCTCGTAAAGAAGGCGCGTGGGTGGATAACTGTTCAATCGTAAAATTCGTGTCGCGCGATCAATATTTAACTGTTTCGTAAATAAAATTGAATTACAAAAACAAACGTTTAGTAGTATAGCTATGAAGGTTTTAAGTTTAAGCTTCATACTCTAGTTAGTTAGATATTTATTTGAATATTGATCATGCAAAAAGCGAATGATATCTAAGGTCAATTAGTTCTGATAAGTGTGTTTGATCACACAAACACAACAAAAAAGTTCGTTATTAAATCGATTCGAATCGTGACCTCATTAATCGATCCATAAAAAATCTAATCTAATATAAATAAAAAATCGATTTCCAAAAAAACAATCAATTTAAGGGTGGTGTATCGATCCACTGAAAAAGCGATTCTTCGCTTAATCGATCTCATATCGCCATCCCTATTTGATCACATATTATATCCATATGTAAGTGTTCATAAATGTTATATATTAATGTATTGAGAAAACCTATTACCACGTATAGGTCGCGTCACGGATGTTTAGCGTTTGACGAGAATAGCTGCGCATCGGTAGAATCGCGCTCGTAATTGACGTATTGGTGCGAGAAACACAACACGACTGGGACAACCAATCAAC
>DWAJ01005289.1:0-11701 GCA_018238005.1 Eurema mandarina | reverse complement strand
CGACAGCCGCGCCGCGCGCTCCTGCTCCAGCGCCGCTTGCAGCCCCGCCACCTGCACACGTGCACCATACTCAGTCCTCCGTCTCCGGTCGATGATGAGCATCGTGGTGACCCTGATCTTCAACTTTCCGGACAATTTGGCGCCACTTATGCCTATCGGTGGCTTTGTTAAGCTGTGCTAGCGTTCGAGACGATCGAAGCCACCCGACAACGCTCATTATTAGTTTACAAATTATGTTCTTAAATTTATCTGTTTGTTTGCTCGTCTCATATTCAGATGTAAACTTTTTAGTATGAAACATACATAATCAGAAACTTTTACACTCATTATATAAATAAAAATTTATGGCTGGTATGCTTAATAAGTACACATAACTCGCTCGGTCGGTTACCTTCTCACTCTCCTGCCTGTGTTCACCCTCCAGCTTCTGTAGCCGCTGTTGCATCTGTCTGTAGTCCACACTGAGCATGGACATCTGTCTGTCTTTCTCTTGTGAGCCAGCCTCAGCTCGCTGTCGTGCCGTCTTCTCCTCATTCAACTTGCCTTGTAATGCTGTTGGGTGAACAAACACATCGTCTACATAGAACCAACAAAAATATTAGAATATTAATAACTAGAAAAACACAGACTATGCATATTCGGGTTCAAAAAGCGGTAACCTATTTTAATTAAGTAGCTTTTGGAAATACCTGTCAATATTTTCTCCAATGTTCCTGATGCATGCAAAATAGGAAATGATTATAGGTACAATGTTTATGATGCAATGTGGAATTTGGTAGGTACTACTTAGCATACCTCTATTGTAGCAAATAATAAGAGCATTGTAAAAGTCTCACCTTTGACTAGCTCCAAATTGGCTTCCTGCTTTGAAAGCAATTGAGATCTCTGGGTCTCTTGATGCGCTCGCACTTCTTGTTGGTACAAGTGTTGAGATGCTCTTAAGTCGTGAGCTAAAGAAGTGCATTCCTTTTCCAATGAGGACACACGTTCTGAGAGCTGCCGATTATCTGCTAATATTTGATTAGTTCTCATCGTTGATCTTTCTAATTCAGCATGGGCAGCATTTAACCTACTAGTAGCATCATTTACTGAAGCCTCTGAACGTTGTTTGGCTGCTTTAACAGAACCAAGCTCCTCGGATAAAGAACTGCATTCTCTTTCAAGTGCATCACGCTGAGCTCTTAAGCTGGCTACCGTGCCATCGCTAGCTGCCGCCGCAGCAGCTTGAGCCGCGCTTAGCTCTGCTGCCTGCTTTCGCGACTTTGCTGCTGCTTCTGATTCCTGTTTCAATTTATCTCTCATTTCTGTTAGCTGTTTTTCCAGCGCATTAATCTTCTCATTGTATATTTGTAAATTAGTCATTTCTTTAACCCTCTTACTTTGCTCCTCTTCAAGTCGCCGTTTTAGATCACTATAATTTATTTCAGCTTTTCGTCTTGAGTCAGCTTCAATTTCTGCTTTCCGCTGTATTTCCTTTAAGTCATGTTTTAATAAAGCTAGTTCAGTATCTGTGTCAGCAATTATTTTTTTATTTCTCATCTCTCTTTGTGACATATCCTCCAATTGATTACAGAGCATAACTTGTCTGTCTTCTAATTTTCTTCTGGAATCCCTTTCTCTTTCCAATAACTTTTCTAATTGTAGTATTGCTTCAGATCCCACATTGTTTATATGATTATTTGAAATGGTATCTACAACATCTGCTGGTTTTATTCTTCCACCACAAAGTTGGTAATCACCATTGTAGGTAAATCCTACAAACGGCAAATGATTTCCAACAAAAGCCTTTGGAACAGGAAAAGATTCATCCAAAGCGTCAGATTTTTCTATATCATCAAAGTTTCTGGTGTCATCATCACTAGACAACTCTGGGACAACTGGAGGCACTGAATCTCTTAGATTTTCAAAGCTCCATTGGTCATTTATAAAAAATGGGTGCTGTTTGATTTCATCAACACTATTTCTTCCCAATCTTCTGACCCTGTCAGTTAATAAACCTCTAATAAGAGATTTGGCTTCTTTTGAAATATCTATATCATCTGGAAATTGCAAGGAATTTTTGTGGTCCATGATTTTACCATAAGTACCAACTAAACTATCTGCATAAAAAGGTGGATCGCCTATTAACATTTCATAAAGAAATATTCCAACTGCCCACCAGTCACATTCTCTACCATAAACACCTTCACCATTTTGGGATTGTAAAACTTCTGGAGATATATAGTCAGGAGTACCGACAGCGTTGCTAGCACGCACTAATCCATCTGGGCCCATTCTCATACATGTACCAAAGTCTGCTAACTTCAAATGGCCATATTTATCAATTAACATGTTGTCAGGTTTTACATCTCTATGAACAAAACCCATACCATGAATAACATTCAATGCAAGTACTATTTCCATAGTGTAAAATTTGGCCCATTTTTCAGGTATATCATAATTAGACATAAGACTAACAAGATCACCCCCCGGCATGTAGTCCATAACCATATACAAGTATTTGTGATCTTGAAATGCGAAATGCAATTTTAGGATCCACTCAGAATTAGCATGGGCCATTATGTGCCTTTCCTCCCAGAAGAAAGTAGAATCAGATCTCTTTATCATTTCTACTTTACTTAGCAATTTCATTGCATATACCAATCTAGTTGATTTATGTCTGACTAGTTGTACTTCCCCAAATGCACCTCGACCAATTACTTTAATAAGGTCAAAATCTGCAGCTTTCATACGCAGATCTACTATATCTGATGCAAACTCCTCATCTGCAACAATATTAATTAATCATAGTACATTATCCCTTATAGTCTTGTTGACTAGGTATTTCATATAAATTTTATTTAATATTTTCAATGATGGATGTTAGAGCACATATAAAGACATAGTTTTTTAAACAAGGAACAAACAAGTATAGGACTAAGAAATGATTATAAGGAATCTTAATACTTAAGACAATGTTTCACTTACATCTACTAGTGTAAGCTTCGACATTTTTCATGCGTCGAATGGCTGGATGATCACAGTCGGATATCAGTGCTGTGACGGTGTCGAGAAGACAGTCCACGTTGCCGGTCGAGCGAGGGTCACACAACCTTTCTTCCAGCAATCGTAAACGCCGTATGCGCTCTTCATCCTTTACTGTCCCCATGCTGAACTCTGTCTCTGACCCTTTCAGACACTAAACGCCACCGCACATTCTCCAGATCACTACTCCGAAGAAATACACTATTCGCATAACGACACATCAACAACAGAACAGTCTTTTAGCCGCTTTGCAATAACAATACGAACAAGTTACTGTTTTATGAACAACCTATGTTTCATTATCGAAAAATTTTCTTGCTAACTTAGAATGACAGCAGATAAAGGTTGTTCTCACAACAAAGCATATGTACGTTTACAAACATAATATTTTGAATTAAATAACATTAACACATTTTATTTAATTAGATCCATATAAAACACCGTTTTACGACAGTTATTGGCACAACATTAAATGAAATACAAAATTAAAAGAAAATTTATCACCGCTTCGTTGACGAACGATGATCAGACAATAACTTGAAGTTAGCTGTATATTGGTAATTTGCAATGGCGACTGAAATGAACTGGATTGTTGGTCTATTGTTTAATAGATTAATAAAAATTATTAGAATTCATCAAGTTCACGTATAAAATACAATTTAATAAAAAAACGTTCAAAATACTACTTTATGCATATAAATTTTTTTTTTGTTTAAATATAATCTTACAACAATAGTAGCTGTAATTATGCTCACGATTTAACAATCTCTTTTAGTAATGTTAAATCTTGCTTTTTTAAATATCAGAATGAATATTAAATCATCCACTTAATAAAATATTCAAATTCAGCCTTATCTTATATCTTATAATATAAAATACCCAAATAATTATTAATCTGTAATATAGATAGAAAATGTTTATTTTTAACATGGCAAACGTTTTAAATTTAGTTCCAAAACTAAGGTTACATTACAAAGTCGTTCACTCTCTCACATCTTTTTGTCTTCCCCGAATGAAGGATATAGATTGATGAATAAAACACTTTTGTTCTCGTTCGAATAGAACATGGCGGTGCTAAGCAGGACGTGCTGAAGCTAAAGTTTTTTTGCACTAAAGATTTGCAATATATATTAGCAATATTTATACTGTTCATTACATTCTACGTTAGAGACCATAAGAAAGTATCAGTGTTTTGTAAAAATCTAGGTATTAAGATCATATCAACGAAATTGCAATGAAAATTATTACTTCACTGGTGGTGTAAAAATAATTGTGACAAATATAGCACATTATTTCAGGTAATTTATTATTTTATTAATAAGACTATAAATGTTACATCAATTTTACAGACTAAAGAAGTCCACTGTATATTTTCATATAAATTAGTCACATCTTTTGTGTTAATTCAAAATGGTTTTTATAAAGGAAGCAGTTGTGAGTCTTTGGATTCCAAAAAGAATACTTTAAAAATTAAAATGTGGCATGTATTTCATTGAAGTGATTTCAGTTTTGGATGGGGTAGTTAACGTTGATCCTTTGTGCTCTTTAATCACGTGTGATTTAGGTGGTTGTTATGGGGTCAATAACTGCTGACTATTTCGGTAATAATCGCGAGGTAGAGGTCAAAGAGGTGTATATTCCTAAACGTATATGCAGTTTTCAAATTGTGCTTAGTCATGTGGTGTATGGAGATTTAGATCATTCATTTAATGGAGAGCATGTCAGTTAGAGCAAGTGCACTGTGCAGATTGTTACCTGGCGATGTATGGTCGGGTGCGCAGGGTGCGGGGAGGGTTCAAGAGCGCGAGGGGCGGGGGCCTGTCCGGCAGTCAGCTGTGCTAGAGTCATGTTGTCGCGTCGTAATGCGCCGTGGGAAGTGGCCTAAATTATTTCCTCTCTATTGAGTTTTTGCGAAATTTGAGTTTATAGAGATTAATGGGTAACTTATATTTGAGAAAATCAGTTTTTGTCTTACAGTATTTTTATAGAAAGTGTTGAAATAGGCATTGGTATCATTCTTGTATTTCTGATTTATCTTATCATCAAAATCTTCAAAGTTTTTCATTGACTGATGACTGAGGTTTACATGTAAGTTATCAAATCTAAGAATACATTTAACTAGATATTTTAACAGTTTCCTGTATAAGCTCTTTGAAAGCATGATTGTTAAGTTTTTTTTTTCTTTTATATACAGCAAACATTTAAAACATATAATTTTAAAACAAAATCATGTCTAAAATAAGCTTGTATATTTTGCAATTACTAAACATTTGGTTTTATAATAATTTTTAGCATGAGAACTTTTTAAATATATTCTTTAGAAAAGCTAATAATAATAACTAAAGGTAAAATTTTCATTTTAGGAAATATATAGATGGAGCTAACATAAAAGGCCTAAAAATCAATGCCTTAAAAATTGCATAATCAATGCTATACAATTTTCATTGTTAGAAATGCTTATTTAGCTTTCTTGATTGTTGTGCAATCAAAAATTCAATAAATGTTCTATGGTTTATTACTGGAAGTTGCTGATAACTGACTCAACTGTAATACATAATCAACATTAGATTAAACTAACTCAGTAATCTCCTGTGACAGCCCCAAAATATTCTTTTATAACTTATAACTTTGTAGTTATAATAAAGTATCCTTGTAGGCTGTATTAACTTTATTATTATCATTATTAAGTAGGTTAATTATACAAATGTTGAAATATAATTGACTTCTGAAATATTTTATACTGTGTCTTCTGTAATTTTCCATTTGTTTTAAACACCTACCATGCCACACCTTATTGACACAATTTGAACTATATTACTTTTCATAGGATATAGGGACTTCCAACTATAATAGGTCACATCCTTCTTATTCCATACTTTAATAGATGATTCACCACATAGTAGTTTTATAAGTAAGAACTTAATGAATTATTAACATTTTCAGATAGCCGTGGTGGTCATGGCTACACTCATCCAAGAGAATGGTATCAAAGAGTTAAGACAGGCTACACATGGAGTAGTAACAAATCATGGCATGTCCACTCATAGCCACACAGTACCTAGTCACATGGTGCCCGATCACGAATACTGTGAAGCGGGTCAGCCTCAACAAGTGCCTCAGCAATGTCTCGAAGCCGGCGACGCGAGCGCACCGCAGCCCGCCCCACAGGAGGAAGAGGAGGAGACACCAGAAATAGATATAATGATAAACAATGTTGTGTGTAGTTTTAGTGTTAAGTGCCACCTGAACTTGAGACAGATTGCGTTGAACGGTGTTAATGTGGAGTTCAGACGCGAGAACGGTATGGTGACGATGAAGTTGCGTCGTCCGTACACGACGGCATCGATCTGGTCGTCGGGTCGCGTGACGTGCACGGGCGCCACCAGCGAGGACCAGGCCAAGATCGCGGCGCGGCGGTACGCGCGTGCGCTGCAAAAGCTAGGCTTCCAAGTGCGCTTTAGAAATTTCCGAGTTGTCAATGTTTTGGGAACATGCAGAATGCCATTCGGAATACGAATTATAGCATTTTCCAAGAAATATAAAGAGGCAGAGTGAGTATATTTTTTTTCTATATTTTCATAATTATTAATAACCTTAAAAACTAGCAAGTTTTTTAATATCCATAATTGTGAGTAACATTAAACTAAATTATTATAGAGTTATTGTTTAATGTATTATATTTTTACTATTTTCGCAAATCAAATTTTTTAGAATGAATATTATGCCCTGGGTACACATATAATGTGTGTTAAGTGCCTCCTGAAGGGCAAATGTAATGAATACTGCACACAAAATGTGTAAATTACAAGTATGTTTCTCATATTTATAATTCACATTTATTTTATTCCCATTTTCCCTGTTTAACTATCTAATATTATGTAAGTAAAATATACAATGTTTTTGAAACAAATATAATTTAAATCAGTTGTATAATTAGGAGGTTTGTACTACCTAGTTTTGACATAAGACATTTTGTAATTTTACTTAATTTTGCTTACACTTGGTGGTTTGTTTGAAGACATGTATTACTTAATTATTTATATATATTTTTACTATAATGACTATTTTCAATATTATATTATACTATATTTAATTTTATTAAAGTTGACTTTAATATGATAGCTGATAAATTAAAATTGAAATAGTTTTAAAACAAATTATGATTTTGTTCTGAATGGATCTTACTAGTACTAGTTTCAAACCAATATTCTTTATCAATAAAATTCTTAACCATATAGCATGTTTTAAAATCTATGCAATTGAGTCATTACTTTATTATAAATGCATTGCTAAACAAAGTACATCAAGAAGAGTAGAACATATTTTTAATAGCCTCTGTTCAAAACACTTTCATAGAATACATTACTAGATTTGGTTTTATTTATACAATGAATGAATCATAACATATATGCTTAATGAAATGCTATCACAGCAATTTTTTAACCAAATTTATAAGATAAGCCAGAGAATACCTAACCTGTGCTCATCATGATTACATCTAAGATAATTACATTTTTAAGAAACAGGGATGTCATTGCCCTGAAATGGATGTGTAATTGGAGTTCATTGTAATAGGGTGTTATCTATTTTTAATCAATATATTATATACATTATATTTACAGTAAAAATTAATTGATCTATTAGTTTCTTTACATTAATACAGTATACTGCCAGTTGGCTTTGAGAACAAACATGCTTTGAATGTTACAATAATTTTATCTGCTTAAATAAAACTTAATTTATATTAAACCTTTGTTAGGACTGGCTTACCAGTAATATTGTAGGGAGAGTTCCAGCATATGAATAAAGATACTTCATTTTTATTAAAACGCTCTTAAGGGGCGTGGCTAGTTATAAGCTTGAGAAAAGTTGAATGATTTAAGTTTATGTGCAGTCCCCAACAGAGATAAAAGAAATTTTTTTAGCAGTTATTTTACTTTATAATGCTTAAAAATTTTAATTTTTTTATTAATAACTTTTTCGTAGTTTCTAACGAGGTTTCTTTTAACGCTAATTGATGCGTTATCACAGTTGTATAATCCTTAATTATCATAAAATTGTATATTATTTTATTTAACAAATTTTTACTTTCTTAAGTATCAAGCGTTCTTATGCTTGATCATACTATTTAAATAAGAGATTAATCAAGGTTTTTATATGTAAGAAATTAAACAAACATATTAAACCATAAAAAAAATCAAATAGATAAAATAAAAATATGTAGTAATGTATTATCAGCACTATAGTGTTGCACATCACACTACTTTAGGTACCTATTTCAAGGTTGGGGCTAAGTTATACAACTGCTTTAATGCATTACTATAAATACTGTGTGTAAGATCCTATGTCGATTCAATTATTCGTGAGTTTAATAGATAGATGAAAATATCTCAATAAATAATTTTTCATTTCAAAACCTAAACATTTCCATGTCACATTGAAATATGTATTTCATTGTATTCTTAATTTTTTACACTAATACAGTATTCTGCCAGTTGGCTTTGAGAGCAAACATGCTTTTTGAAATACCTGTTTGCATTTTTTATAAGTTGCAAAGGCCCTATGTTTTTTGTTGCAAGTAACATCTGCTGTATACAGCTCTGTTCTAAATCTTGTTGTGCAGGTGTTTAAGTTTATGGGTACATCGTCTGTCATTTAATTTGCTGGATAAGCTATATGAAGTACTTTGTATTAAAATAGCAAATGAGTTATTCAGGTCGCGCCACAAATTTTAGGCATGAAATTATTCTTCGATGGCCTTTTTAATGTTATGTAAAATCAAGTTCGGAAGCTTGCCAATAAGTCGTTAGGTCAGAAAAAGAAAAAAATAACTTAAAACGAATAATGCCATCTTACGTAACGCATATTTACTTGCTAAACATTCAAGATTTAGTTGGACAGTTCCTACGTAACTTAAAAATAAAAATGCTTATGCGAGATTTAAAATTTAAAACAAAGGGTCAAGGAAATAGATTCTTTCGTCTCAAAGTAAGGTCGGTTTGATCTTTGACGTGCCAAGAAAATGGTCTCAATTGTTTTAAATATGAATTTAAAGTAACTTACTTGATTACGTAAAATATACTATTAAAAACGTTCATTAAATGTTTTTAAATTGAGAGCATTGACTTCATATGCTAGCTTACACAAATAAAAGTGGTTTATCATTTAAAGGTTATAGTTGTAAAGCATATAATTACGACACAAACTTGTTCCATCGAGACTTATTGTGAATTTTTAACGAGTTATAGTTTTTGGAGGAAGTCAGATAAGTGAAATAGGTATGTCCCGAATCACGATCGAGGTCAAAATACAGGAAGAGTTATATTATCAAGCAAATAATACAATGGACAAAAACTTACACAAAATGCATCTCTTTTTTAGATAGTTAGAACAGTAAAAAGTTCGTTGCTTTGAGTTTTTAAAGGATTTATTTATTAAATTATAAAGAAAACGACGAATGTCTTAAAAAATAATATAGGTAGGTGTCGATCGAAAATATCGTTTAATATTCTAAACTTTCTAACGATTGAAGGTAATTTATCATTGCGTATCTATATTGTAACGTGAACGACTAAAAAGTCGATTGAGTAAATTAGTTCACATTAATGCTGTTCAGGCGAAAGTGCGTGAACCTGGAATGTAAGTTATACAATATTATGTGTAACTCACTACATAGTATAACTTTGTGTACACTTTCTTTAAAACGAACTCTTATTTATTATAAAACGGAGATTTGTTATTAGAGTTGTAATATGAACTATATTTAAATGGTATTGAAAATGAACACTCGAAAAACAAACGTTCTTTTTTGGACCGTTCAGAAATAGCACATGCGTTGCACTGTTATGGAACTAAGTTTACATTTAAAAATTATAATCAAATCATAATATTACACAGTTTACATTTTATATGAGAACCACTTGCTTGAAAAAATTCATTGATTTCGTTCTAATGCTTTATCTTGTAATAGTCTTTTTTTAATTTGGTCCTTAATATACTATAATATATAATAGCGTTGAATTTATAAGTTCATAGGGTTTAATAAAATGAGTATATGTCATTTATAATTAATTAAAATATATTATTCGGTCCACAACAAAATTTTGAGGCCAAGTTCTATAGTCTGATAACTTTTAATGAAAATTTAATGGTAAAAAAGGAAATACGTATTCTTAAATGACAACGCACTCATTCGTCAATATAGTCCTAGGTCAATCGTTATACGTAGGCATATATTATATTTGGCTCGGTCGAAACTTTGCGCCTCGTCATTCAGAAACAACTTTCGCGGCAAACACCTTTCGCCTGTGGTATACACTATACACCATCCGCAACACACCAAAATATGGTTTTAACGAACGGAAGGACCTGATTTCTGAGCTGTAAAACAAATAAAACTTAATTTCTTCTAGTTATATGAACTTGTGAATGTCGTATTATATATTTATGAGGTTTTTTTTATAATTTCGTTTTCGAATAATTTAATTTGGACGTTACTTTAAACCCACAATTATCTTAAAGAAACTATGGACTGAGTTACGTCCAAAGTTTATATGCATATTTACGAACAGATGTGCTGTTTCTTGATTACGACGATTGATATTGAAATTCAAATACGATAAGCGATAACAAAGAGCTGGTCCATGTTTAAAACAAAAGCACTGCGGTGATTATTCGTCAGATGTGTTGAATAATGCGATGTTTTTCACGTTTCAGTTACGAGCCCGAGCTACATCCAGGCGTCACATACAAATTGTATAATCCTAAGGCCACATTGAAGATATTCTCCACTGGAGGCGTAACAATCACAGGTAAACGTAAAAGCATATCCGAACAATGTTATCATAGGATACCTTATCTGGCTTAAAAATAGATAGAGATACATATCGCTGTGATCTATGAGGTATATAGGATGTTAAGAAGAACATTTAAAAGTACGTGAAGCTACTTATGAGTTTTATATATTTTAATATAAAGCCTGATTAAAAAAGTTTAATAAGATAGTAATTCTCTTTGAATTATAAGAGAGAAAGCAAAATTAATAGAATATATAAAAAAAATATTCATTTGCTTATAAATTACACTAGCAATTTATATTTTAAGCTAAGATGTTTTTATCGTACTAGGATTTGTAAACAAAAGCCGAGCAAAACAGCAGGTATAAATTATTTATCAGTCCTTCCTAGAAAAATACCACGAGATCATTGTATTACAATAAAAGATAATATTACGCTTATGCTGCGGCCGACTTAAAATATTTAAAATGTAAGCTTTAAATCTTTAAACTGGCTTTACATTAGGACTTAGTGTTGATTAGAATTTCCAATAAACGATAGTTAAGTAAATTTAAATTGGGTTATTGTCAAATTAAAAAATATTAAATCTTTAGATACTAATAAATGAATGCGAAAATTCGTGAAGACGTACTCGTATATCTCGTAATCATACTATCGATTGGATTTGGCCGAACTTTTGATTAATTAAGTGCTTTTTATCCCAGTAATGCAACAGGAAAGAATACTACGTAACTCAACGCCGTATTGTAAAATTTGTGTCCTTACTAAGCATTGCGAGTATTGTATGTCTACGACGTCTGTGTGCCTTGTGTTTAATGTGCAATAATATGTTTCAGCGCGGAGCGTGAGCGACGTCCAGTCGGCCGTGGAGCGCATCTTCC
>DWAJ01005288.1:0-11702 GCA_018238005.1 Eurema mandarina | reverse complement strand
GGGTGTGAACACAATAAGATGTTATGTTGAACTCTATTTATTCGATATCAATGCTCATTATATATATTGCGCGATCCGCTGACGCCAGGGCTTTGGTGTACGAGTAACCTACTTACTCGTACAATAAGGGTATTATTTTTCAATTATCATTAGCAACCATATTCAGTAATGAAATTAACGAGTCGTTTTTAATTAACATTTAAACTTTCATCCTGGTTGCCTATATACTGCCTATGTACATCAGCAATTATATAGTTTCAGAAATTTATATATATTTTTATTCGAAACTATTCATTAATAAACTAAAATTACAATTTTAATACTAAAGTTCTTAGTAAAGTATAAAAGACGGTGAAAATTTAGTCCTGATTTCACCGGTGTTGGATAATGTTTGATTTGCGGTACCGAGTTAATTCATATTTCGCAAATATATATCAAACGTTTCATACACGACTTTTGAACATAATTAACATTTACCTTCTAAGCAACTGTGTAGGCTAATTAGAACCGTCGAGACTTGTTTGAAGAAATAACGTGTCATGTCATTTATTTGATGCCTTTAACTTTAATCATAGAGGCTTTTGATATTTTCCTTAATTATCTTCAGAAACAGAGCTAGTTATAGCTCCATAAAGTATCGTTTATGGTACATTTATGTATTCGCTTAAACTACTAACATAAGTTTACGATCTTCGCAAACTAACTGTACTTATCTTGACTATTTAAAAACTATATATTGTTGTTGTAGTTACTTATATATTTAATCAAAATTATGTTGCGTTATGCAATTGATGTATAATATTAATTTGATAAACATTTATTTTAATTTATTGGCACTTATAAATAATAAGTATCATGAATTTAACGTTCATGTTTTGTTTTAGTATGAATTATTTTTTCTTTGCAAATTTGATAAATGGTAAAAAAACTGCGACGCAATATTAACTAAATTCTGTGTTCATATGTAATAGAAAAGTCTAGGAACGTAGAAACCTCTGATGACAATACGAGTATTCCGTAGTCAAGATAAGTTTTACACGATAAGCATTACTAACATTTGCAGGTATTCTTCCAACCGTACTTCATGTTGTACGGGGAAGTGTTCGCGGAGCAGATGGCCCCTCCCTGCGGGCTCCCGGGCCTCGAGGAGTGCCGCGTGGGACACTGGGTGCCCCCTCTAGTCATGAGCATTTACCTCTTGATAGCCAACATCCTCCTTGTCAATCTCCTCATAGCTGTCTTCAATAACATCTTTATAGAAGTCAACGGCGTGTCCCATCAGGTTGCCCTTTGAATTCCATGTTGCCTGTTGCAAGATTTTGGATTCTTTTCGTTCGATCGTTCTTTTTCATTTTGCAGTATTTAGTATCGTATTCGTTGTAGCATTAGATGTAGTACTTATTATTCTTTTAGCAAGCAGTTGCATTGATTGAATAGAATTAGAAATTATTTACTTTATTCTGAAAATTGTAGCTAGCTACTTCAGAAGCGTTTTCATTATCATCACTATTACGTATAGATCAGTGCAGCTGCCTGTATTTACCGTTCACGATGCGCACCTCACCTAACATATAACATGTAACACACCAGCTGTAAGTGTTGACCAGTGTACAGACGATAGAGTACAGATATACAGTCGGCGGCGCCCGTTGTCCGTAGGTGTTCTTCCAGCCGTACTTCATGCTGTACGGCGAGGTGTTCGCGCCGGACATCGACCCGCCGTGCGGTATGGACGTGGGCGACACCAAGTGCGTGACGGGGCGCTGGATCACGCCCATCGCCATGACCGTGTACCTCCTCGTCGCGAACATCCTCCTCATAAACCTCCTTATCGCCGGCTTTAATAATATCTTTAACGAAGTCAATGAAGTCTCGCATCAGGTTTTATTTTGCTTTTTTTGTTTTTTTTTATATTTATTTATTTATTGTTTTATTTAAAGCGGGTGTTTCTGAATGTTTCTATGATAATGTTATATTATTATACACTATGCTAAAGTAACGTTCAATTCGAAAATAAAGTGCTTATAAATAAAACGCTCTGTACTGTTTTAATTTGAATAAAAGATTGTTATTTTTAAAGACATTAAATATAGTCCAAACTAAATTGTATATCGCATTCAGAAACAAACGTTTGCATGTTTAAATTTAAATTGCTTTGGATGACATTCGTTGTATTATAGTATTAATGTATTTCGCATTAATGGTCAGCGAAATATGAAATGTTGTGAGCTTGTTACGTCAGCGAGTAACGTTGCCTTGCCGTGAATAAATTATACGAGTTCTTTTCTTGAATATTTAACAATACAGACCGAGGCTAGGGCCTTTTTTATTATCTCAATTGCTGAACTTCTCCACTGTTAAGTTTTTACGTGTAGCAAAAGTCTTAAACAATTCATTTGTTTTGAAATTACATTTGGACTGCAAATGTTTTTATTCCTTGTTGTTGTTAAAGTTTAATCTAGAAAGTTCCAGACCTTTACCTATTACTTATCTATTCTTTAAAGGATGCAATAGTTGGTATAGCCTAACGTTGTCCAAAATTTAAAGTCTAATGTTTGCAATGACTCGTATTTATTTACTTTTGCCAAATCGCTACAAACCGTCTAATCTCTTTCTACTCGTTCTTAGGTATGGATGTTCCAAAGATTCACAGTGGTCATGGAATACGAACAAAAGCCGGTTCTTCCACCGCCGCTGATAATATTCTGTCACATATACGCCACGTGTAAATGGGTGACACGAAATGTATCCCACAAACGCTTCCAATATGACAACGGCTTGAAACTCTTCTTGGAGAAAGAAGATATGGAGAGATTGTATGACTTTGAAGAAGAGTGCGTTGAAGGCTATTTTAGGGAACAAGTTAGTATGAATTTAATTTTATACTATAAATGCGAAGGTTTGTTACTGTTCTAAGCGTACACAATTCAATGAATTTGGCTGATTTTGGCATGCAGAGAAGACCCTTATTTATCACAATTTTGTAACGAAAACGGAACCTATGTGTGGAAAATCACTTTATATATTATTATAAGACTAAAATAATTCTACTTATTTTATGACTAGCTGTTGCTCGCGACTTCGTCCCCGTTGATTTGTTTTTCCATTATTTCTTTGCTCCTATTAGTCGCAGCGTGATGTTATGTAGCCTAAAGCCTTCCTCGATAAATTGTCTATTCAATAAAAAAATAAATTTTCAATTCGAACCAGTAGTTCCGGAGATTAGCGCGTTCAAACAAACAAACTCTTCAGCTTCATATATTAGTATAGATTGAATTGTAACCTGTCGATATATTATACTAAGTAAGTTCTCTATTTCAGGAAATAAAATTATCAAATTCATTAGAAGAAAGAGTTAGAAATACAACAGATAGAGTAGAACATATCACGACCAAAATGGAAGACTTAAATCAAAAAGCTAACTGCCAAATACAATCAGTACAGGTGAGACTTTAATATTTTAGATTCAATTATTTTATTAATTGAATTGCATCAATATTATACTCGTACATCAAATAATATTGTACGACCGATTGTATTTTAAAAATTCTAATTGCTTAGGATGGTTACATTCCTAAGTATGGCTGTATGTTATTTAATATTTTGCTTAAGTCTTACTAAGCGCTTGCCAAAATTAAGTATAACAAATTTATTTCAACATCAAGAGCTTTACCTTGGTATTTTTATTATTTCAACTTCAAAAACTTTGCATTGAGGTTAAGTGTATTACCTCTTATAACCAAGTTTACCCAAATTGAGAATCACATAGTATTCACAACTCAACATTTTACAGAGCGTAGAGTTTAGGTTAAGAAAGTTGGAAGACGTAGCGGAACAGACTATGAACCACCTGGCTGTTATCCACCGGTTCATGGCGACACACCCGTCTCTCGTCAACCGCGGCTCCACTGACACGTTGGGTCCGCCCCCGCCCACGTTTACTGCTGCCGCCGCCCGCCTCCGCACAGCTAGCGACCGGTCTGAGGTAAGCTAGGTTACCGAAGTTACCGAGTTTACCGTTACCGATACTAGTTCATATGTTGAAGTTACCGAGTTTACCTTTATTGATAAAACTTAATAGATTGAGGCTACTGAGTTTACCGTTACTGATTAGATGTAAAGGTAAACTAGTACAGTTTACTTTTACTGATAAGACTATTAAGTCTATAAAGATTGAAATAACCGAGTTTACCGCTATCGATGCATGTTTATTTGTCAAAGTTACCGAGTTTACCGTCGTTGGTACTAGTCTATATATCGTATTTACTTAATTTATCTAAAACTTAGTTAATAATATCACTCATTATAAGATGAGAGAGTAATTTTCTTAATTGATTTCGCGATTTTTCTGACTGAAATCAAATGACGTTATCGCTTCCTAAAATTAATGCATTAAATAATATGTACCGAATATATAATCAAAGCAATTCATAGGAACTTAATAAGCTCTATTAAAATGATCGGTTCACTAAACTGTTAGTAACTTCAAACAAATTAGAGGAATACATTTTGACAAAATTATCAGTTATCAGATGTGCTCTCTATAGATCTAAATTGTTAATATTCCACATGTGTTAAAGGAGAGGATAATCTATCAAATATTAATTACTATTATAATATCAATGGGCTTTGACTGGCTATTGTTTAAAGCATTTACCGCTAACACACCCGTAGGCTGTATCAGGTATTAAACTGCGTCCAACGAGCTTAAACAGATTAATCACGGCCTAAAATCGCCAATAATGACATCATTACCATAATTTTCCAATTAAAAGTCTAAGTTATTGAATTATAGATTTTGTTTTTGAAGAATCTGAAGAAACTTTGTCAATGCTTGAGGACTCCCCATCAAGTACCTCGATTGTTTGCCTTATATCAATATAATAGACTATAATAACTTTATCCTTCATATAAAATTACATGCAACTTCTTAATCAATGTTATAACCTACAATATTTTGGCAATTTATTTACCAATGTATTTTTATTTGCTGTGTCAGCATGTATGTTCATTATTAACCTGATGTTGTTTTTGTACCCCATTACTGCCGTGTTGAACGAATTTCTAGAAACATCCGCGTTCTAGAAGTTCGTTTGTTTCACTTGTATTGTGATTTGTGACATTGCTGATCTGACTTAACACTGTGCATGGCAAAACATAACTTATTTGCTTACACAGTCGAAACATTTCATCTGCAAATTTAATTTTGAAACTTAGCATCTCTGAGAAACAATTGAAGGTTCACTACACGCGAATTTAGAGAGCTCAGTCTAATTAATGTTTTGTTTACCGTTAAGGGAATATATTCTAACTTTTTGAATGACATTACGTACCTGATTCTGTATTCAAAGCGTCGGGTTACGATAGTCGCAGTAGTAGTAGATAGTGATGCGGTTGTTATCAACGGTCACGGATCACAATGCAAAGTCTATAAGTAAGTGGATGTGGTGTGGGCGGGCAGGTGCTGTCGGACAGCGACACAGGCGCGGCGCGCTTCACCGTCCGCCCCGTGCAGGAGGAGGACGAGGCCTCACAGCCCTCTGACGTAAGCACCCCATTAACAACCTTTTTTTTGACGGTGGGAAATTACGGATACCGCTTCCTCATCGGGGGAGAAGGAGGCATTCGGACTCGCCAGAAGGTCTATACTGACTAAAACTCATCGGCGGACTTGCTAAGGACGCATGAAGCAATCGTCCGCAAGCCCCTATTAGCAGCTAATGCCCGAATACTGTAACGCTATTCAAATTTAAGTACAACTCAAACCAGTCCGATTTGACAGTTCGCCATACAAATCTATCGTTCAAAAATCACTAGACTTGAGGCGTGCTTAAATTTGTTTTGCGTATAAGTTTTTGGCTGTTAGCCTCCTTCACGTGTCTACAACTGTCAAGTAGAGAGGTTACCTCGTTTGCACTACTTATTTATCAGTTGCTAGTTTGTTGCTATCGTAATAATTTGATCAAGCAAAGTCGTTGAAATGTTGTGTTCTTATAGAATTTGAAATAAGTAGTGTCTAGTCGTAGTTTGAAGATAACACACTGTATTGATAATACATCCGAACGAATATTGTAAAAATTATTGTATCTGTATGGCAGTCGTCCAAATGTTCAGCACACTTACATTTCACTGTATTCTGTCGCTTATTTTCATGTTCAATCGTAAGCATTTACTACGAATTCATTGTACAATTTATCATCATCCCATTATTCTTAATTGCACCTCACTTCTTATCATGCAATAGTTGTGATGAAAAAATTGTTGTAAATATTTCTTTTCATTTGCTTTGCAATAAGATGTCTCAAAACAAAATTTCCACAGCTAAGTGTTGTTTATAATTACATAATCTTTGTTCGTATTGTTTTTTCTTTTACATAATTACATTGTCCAGCTTTGAGCTTTTTATGCCAAATAACTTTAAACTCAAAATAAGTACTTAGAGTATATAAAGAAGACCTAACTCATATGCCTTCTAGGACAGGCATAGCGAAGCTCTATCAATCCGATATATAACAAAGATATTAGTAGATAATTTAATAAAACAAAACTAAAGCCTGTAGCCTGGCTGAGTTATAAACATTAGTGACGTCACAGTTATTGTTAACACAACTTATTATAAAACAGGAGGAAAGGCCTCAATCCGGGCCCGAGGCGGTGACTGAGAAGGAGCCAGAAGCAGATTCAGTATCGACGTCATCTGGGGCCAGCGTGGCCGAGCCAAACGTGACTGTCATCAAGCCTACAGTCATCACGCCAGCTAGGCAGAGATCATCTGACAGCAATAGAACTGAACCCAGCGATGATAAGAAAGGTACAATCATAAGCTAGTAAGGTTAAAGGAGTGAATAGTGTTGTATAGGTATGAGTCTTGTAATCAAAGTCATCAAGATTCAAGTAGGAATAGTAAATTACAAAGACATTTTTACATCAGGACATCCAATTATGATATTAACAGGTAAATCTATAGTTTTCATATTCAGTTGTAGGGTTTAGAAACTCAAGCAAAAGTACAATTAAGTTATCAAATAGGTATTATTACCTACGTTTTGTAATTGTTAAGACTATTGATACTCTAACTTTAAACAACGACACGATCGATGATTGCAATTACCTAATACAACACACGCGATTTCTGAAAGCAATAATTCGTAAGATGAAATAACCCCAAATTGGAACTACCACATAGTCCCATCATCAACGGACGACGCCTTCCTGCCCGAAGTACGGGAGATACCTCCCGATACCCACAGCTTGCGCCCGCGCACCACCTCCGCCGGCACCAGGCGTAATGCCAACGCACGACGGTATGTACCCCTACATACACACCTACACTAGTCATAGACTATATCATTGATAGAACTTGTCTCGAAACCATCTGCCTTAAAATACTTTGCCGCATAAGAAAGGCGATTAGCAAAATTGTACCTTTCTGTTAAAGTTCAAATTTAAGAGGAATCAATATACGAACAAATTAATACATGAATAGACGCCGCAGCAATAGTAGAAAAGTTATTGTAAAATCCCGTTTTAGTACTTCAGAAACCGACAATGTAGATATGTAAATCACATTTTTTGAGGCTTAGTCAATTTTTTTAGCAATTCCCAAAATCGTAATTGTTAAATCGGAAATGTTACAAGCGGGGCTTTACAGTACACGAGACACAACTGCTGCTCAAGAACTAGTTCATGAACCATTTATGATATTTAAGTTAGCATGACTTTTAGTTCAACCATGAAATGCATAAATAGGTATTTTATGTTCGATCACCTCACCCGATTGGCAGACGCAGAAACCGAACGCGAACACCAAATTTATCATCGCCATTATTGTTTTTTAATTTTTATTTCTTTTTTACTTGCATCTGTTAGGAGACGGTTGTGGAAACAGTAAGTCAAGTGGACATTTCGCAATTAGCTTGGCTTTTAGCTATGTAGTATGCCTTTTGTTAATGTAAATGTATTGATACACTTAAGGTCGAGTAGCTTACACGAGCTCATTTGATTATCTGCTATTTCTTATTGATTACTTTACATTAACACCATTGCACTTAGACTTGTAATCACTATCAGAATAGTCTCTTTGAAATTATAATATTTTAACATTCAATATGTATATGCATTGAAATTGAGACGCCTCTGTTGTATTTTGACACATAAGTACTTATTCGTAATTAAATATATCACATTTAAAGCAAATTACGCAATTTTCTAAATAAACCATCTAAAAAGTAACTGTTTCTATTGATCACACAACTGCTATGTTAAACTCGTGTTTTGACCATGTAATTCTTCTAGTACTCGTATTTTTCTGAGTTGTGAGTTTCATAACGTATTATGTAAGTTTGGTTACCGATCTAACTTATTCAATTTCCAAAAGGTAAGATATTTCATGTTAATCACAAATAACATACTTCAAAAAGTCCAAATAGACAAAAACCAGTTGCACTTGAAACTCAAATTTCAACCAACATTACTAAACACGTTTAGAAGACCACATAAGTACATTGACACATTCAAAATTATGAATCTTCTTAACGCTAAAATTACATAAAAAATGTCATGACTAGAAGTCCAATTCAATCAAAGTAATATTTTAGGGTTAAATGTTTTTTAATGTTGAATATGTTAACATATTTTTGTAGTCGACTATCATTGACACACATATCCAGATATTCTGGGCGATTTGTTAAGATGTCACCACTAACAGGCGATCGGAAGGTGGCAACGACTGCGGGATGGGTGGTCACTACTCCACGCAGCACCTGGCGCCGCGCCGGCAACACAGCCAGACCCACTCCGAGCCAGATAACTCCGCTGTAGACGCCAGTTCTTTACATAATTCTGTCACAGGTATCGTTATTATTAATCTGTTGATGTTTAAAATGTTTGTTATTACAAAATAAAAGTATCCCTTATCTAGTTGACATAACACAAGCTCTCCTAGCAATGGATTAAACTGGTTGTGTTGAGAATTAGCGTCCCTAAAGTATAGGTAATTATAAATAAATGGTAAAATTCTCAAAAAAGCTCTGTATTTTAATAATAAATTGCGATCAATATATAAGATCTTTGACAATATAGCATAGGTCAACTAAATTGTATAACTATGCAAGACGAAAAGCACAGCATATTAAAGTCTTTTCACAGACACTTACATAAGAATATAAAGCAATATATCGAAAAAATAGGCCGTATTTTTCATGTTCAAGATTTCGCAATTACATTAACATTATAGTTATCAGGAATATGCTAGAATAAGGTGCTGTAGATGTACTTTGGTAATAGTAAAGAGTTTTCAGGTCAACAGTCCGGCTGGGAGGCAACTGGTGGCGCCACCGGTATAGCATCAGGTCGATCTCGTGTGGGCGGCGCGCCGCGCTCGCTGCTGCTGGCCATGCACGAGTATACCAGCATCACGGACGAGCTGGAGACTGTCTATGCGATGTTCTCACCACCACATACGCCTAGGTAAGAACTTAGATGTACTTGTACTGTATATGACTACAAGTATACCCTATAGTTCAATTGCGTCATACAATTTAATGCCCCCTTTGTATGCTTGAATCCTGCCCAACCGATTTTCATGTACTTTTTATTTATCAGATAGAGAGATTCAAGAGGAATTTTAATGTTTATAATACGTGCATTAAGGCGGGGCGGGGCTAATAACATGATATATAATTTAAGCAATTCTTTCTTGCTTCTTGCTTGCTTGCATCTGGTGAAATTGTCCTTGTAATCTAAAGAAAATTGATTGGTTAGGGAATTTTGCTAGCTATTCCGTTGAACAATAGTCAGAAGTCGTACAATATTAGTTAAAATTATTGATTACCATAATATGCGTTAAACTACTTCGTTATGATATATGAAAATTTTGCACGGAAATTTAACCCCATCATTCGCTAAGTATTCCCAGCTTAGGTACAACGTTAATGATGCGGTTGGAACGTTTAATGGTCATTTGGGGTGACAAATTATATCACGTCGCCGCAACTTGTGGCTTTAAAACTTTAATTACGATATCACTCATAACCCTTCTTTGGAAATAGGTCATGTCGTGTAAAACCGTACTGGTTTATTTACTTGTATTAAATGAGCTATTTCATGGTTTAATTAAGATTCTTCATCTAAGGATGATGACGAATTCCAATACGATTAATGAACGTACAACTTACATTTTTACTCAAATATTTGTAAATATTTAAAAGCCGCTTTTAAAACACAAGTCTATCTTTAAAACGGCATCGTATTGGATTACTTTTTCCAATGTATAAACATGGTCTTAATAGTCTTCTAGTTGATTCGTCGTAACATCTCTTAAACATGGATAAGAACAAAATAAAATGTAGAATAAAGTAACGACGTAGTAAATTTGTCAAGACAATCCGAACACAGAAAAGCTTTCAAACAATTGAATAGCTTTATCTTAAACAGGGTTATTTATTCAAGAATTATTTTAAGATATCCCCTGCATTGGCTCCATGTGTGAAACAAATTTATAGTGTAATTCGTCAATGTCATATTTTTTCTGAATTCTCAAAGGAAAGTGCATGGTATATTTTGCAATAACAGTCTATAAGAGAGAGATAGAGAGAGAGACAGACAGACAGAGAAGCCCACACAAGAGAAGAGAGTATAAAAAGTGTCGTTACAACTTTTGGTCTTAGTTTTTTTCGTCTAGCCCCCTTTCGCAATGAACTACTTTAAAACTCTTTTAGGATTGTTACTGCTATTTTTGTTATTATTATTATTTCTAATTAATTAATAGAACACCAATAACAACGCGTCTACTATCTCCTGCCCGTGCGTCGTCCCCATCCGCGCGGCGCCGTCACGCCAGCGAGATGTCCAACCCGGAGTTCGCGCTCTACATGGAGAAAGAACACCTTCGAGGTGCTGAAGAAGACGACTACATCATCATGGAGAACCTTATACAGCGTCGGTGAGTGTACTTACAATCTTTTTAATAAGTTTAAATTTGTTTGTGATGTCTATTTCATTTTGCTAATAACTCGTGTAGTCGTTTCATCTGCTTGTCGAATCATAGGTGATAGAAGGAGACGTAGCTTTTTTTGTGATTAAAATTCTTTGGAACATTTTGAACTTTACTACCATACCACAGATAGACACAGATGTAAGACTTAATTCTCTATAATTCGATACAAGAAAGAGTTTATGTATAGTCGTAATTGTTACAAATTACTTATTGCTTAATTAATATATACAACGAATCCCCGTTCGAATATTCCGCTTCAAGAGCTATTAAGATCGATCCCATTACAACAGGATACTCGACTTGTTCAAAGTTTACTAAGTAATAAGCGTTCGAGAGATTTATAGGCAATATTGTATTGACTAGGTTTAAAGAAATTGGAGAATAAGTAAGAATTTTAGTTTTTGCTACATTTTTATTTACAAGTAGTTTTCATAAATATTTTTATATCAATATAAGTCTCCATCATTTGTTATCTGGTTTTTACACTTCACCGACATAAAATAATACTAAGCAGCATTATTATATCTCCTAACACTTCTGAAATATAAAACAGCTTTGTAAACCAGCTATTAACATAACTAACTACGCATTCGAAACAATCACTAAACACGACTAACATACGTTAGCTGCTGAACCGACTATACATGAACTAAACCGTAGCCTAGAAATGGAGTCTCTTCTGGGCAGATACGAGGAGGAGGGTGAG
>DWAJ01005287.1:0-11704 GCA_018238005.1 Eurema mandarina | reverse complement strand
GTCAATTTCAAATCGTGAATTTTGCACACAACTAAAGACTTCTTAGCACACAAACAAATAGTCTTCTATTTGTATGCGTATCTAATTAACCAATGAGAAAAGTTATTCTGAAAGCAGGCGTAGACTAATTCACAGTTTAATGAAAAGATACAGACATTTTTCTTTTGAAATATAAATGAACAAACAAAATCTGTTCGTGCCAAAATTTTATAACATAGATTTATTATCTATTTATTAAAATAAAATACAATTTATCATTGTTAATTTCCATATTTCGACGTGTAAATTTTTTATCAGAGGTAAGTTTGCAAATTAATTGCAGCGAAAGTATTATCTTTTATTTAAATGTTAAGGTGGGAAACCCATTTCAATATCGTGCTCTATATCATATATTTTCTCTACACTCCGTTATTTAATTGCATTTATGTAAATTAGAAGTCGAAAAATACCGAAACGTGATCACACCTCGCCTTAAGATATGATGTTTTGTAACGTTGAATGTGTTACAATACATTTGTCTTCGACTGTACATGTATAGAATTAACCACCTCATCTACAACGCCAATTCCTAGTGGATTAGATAGATTCCTACTTTTTTAGTAGCAGAAGTCCACAATATTAGAACTATCATACAGTTAAAGCACATATCGTAACAGGATTGACACAAGTGAAGTGAAAGTGAAGTCACGTGACACTGCTAGTGAAGTGATAAAAAGAACGTAGAGCTAGCTATACGTGACAATAGCCATGTTTACGTGATTATATCATTCTCGGGATTACGGATCGCAACGCTAATACTGCAATTGTTTTAATGCGTACAATAAAAACAATAATAAACGTAGCTATTTTCATGTTATTGTTTGAGAAATGTCAGTTTGTTTTTAAAATACCAATACGTAAAGAATCAACGCAAGAGTCCTAGTTCTAAACTAAGCGAACCCATGAAGGATCGTTAAAGCTATCAAATTTATATAATATATACGCGATTCTTAGTCTTGTCTTAGTCCGCTTAAAAGCAGAAGAAAAACTCTTATTAATAAAGCGTCGAGTTGTGTTTCCAAAATTATACAATATATTTTCTCCATACGAAACAAAAATTGACCATCTGTTTCTCAAAAATAGCAATATATATTCTTTATTCGAAAATTAATTACTTTATCGCTTAAAAGTCCAATCACCACTTGCCTAAAAGTCCTCTAAGCAAATTATCCTTTAAAATGTCACGTAACGGTAGCATTGTCACGCAGCCCATATTGCTTGCATCAAGACGATGAAAAACAATAAATAAACTACTAATTATACTCACATCTCTAACCACAGAATCTTCATCGCTATACACGAGCGAATCACAGTCTCTAACAACGGTGCCAAACGCGTCCTTACTGCACGTGTCAGTCACATTGTCACGTATCCCATATTGCTTGCATCTGGATGGCTTGTCCTTTTCTTTCGGTATAGCGTACTCAAGCCATGAAGTGTTCAGACCTTCGCATTGCGTTATTTTACATCTGAAATTTAATTTTTAATTAGCTACCATTAAAATATATGTTTAGTATTTTTGCATTGTTATGTTACGGTATAACAAAAATATTAACAAAAAAACTGCGTAGTTTAAATGTCCGTTGCTTAATTACGTTAAAATGTATCCTACCTATATATCCAGGGTCTATCTACCGTCAGTTAGAATTCATTTAATTCCAAACATTCCAATCATTTCACCGAGAAATGAATAAAAGAACCATCTGTCCATATACATCATCATAAACTTTACAATTTATAATATCAGTAAGGATTTTTAAAAAACTAATTTTAAGATAAATTTAATAAATAAATATATATCAATTACTTTAGTCATGATAGTACTTATCGCATTAATAAATTAACAAAAGAACAAATAATAATAAAGTCAGAATAGGTAATATTTCAAGGGAAGGCTAGGCCCGAAAGAATTAGTCCTGACATCGGTAATTAAGAATTAGGTCAGATAAATTACTAAGAACGTTAAATAGGATCGTTTTATCTCTGGTTCAAACTGTGGCACTTTAAGTCTGTATTTATTCTGAAAATTAATGAACAAAACCATATGCATCTGCGTAAATAATCATATGTTCAGTAAATTTATAAATTATAAGATTATAACGATACTTTCATTTTAGAAGCTTTTAATGCTAAGACGATTTTATCTGCAAATGTGTTTAAGCATGTTTTATATTCCACTTAACATAAATCCTTGACTATTCTTAAATTACTTTATACAAGTACAATTCAAACATTGAATGCCATTTTTATATTTAAATGAGTGTTCACATCTCGAATTATTCAAATATGATCGATACTAATGAAGGCTAGAAAATAAATTTATGTATAGATAATAAAAAATATACGCTTGACAAATAATAATGGAGCTATTTATCTAGAGTTTATTTTAATGTGACATATAAGTTTATTGCTAAACAAAAATGCTCCTTGCGAGAAAAGCAATAAAAAACTTAGAGAATCATAATAAAAACTTTTCAGATTACTGTTTGAGTGTCACTTTAGGTACACTTGTATATATATTAGCCATGTTTAAATAACAATAGTCCTGGTATTAAGACGCAAAACTTGCACACCGTAAAATCAATTTCCTTATCGAACATTCTTTAAAAGTTGTTTTAAATGTGTTTTCAGCAATATATTTTAAACAAAACATGTTTATAATATAACACTTTTGCGAGATAGTATAGCTGTTTCTTTAAATTTTGATTTTAAATTTAAAACATCATATTCGCTGTATACCTACTATTATAAAGACTTGAACTACGAACTACACGCATTGCAATAAATACACAACTTTCTTACAACATTGTCCTTAAGATCAAGAACATGTTATCAATATAACATACCTATAAGTTAATATAATATATACCTATCGCGAACGTAAGATTGTTATTTATAAATTCTTCGCTTAATAGTAGCTAATGTTATAACATTGCTCATTTTAACACAGCTCATTCAAAACGATAATACATTCGATAGCCATTACAACAATGTCTTAAGATCAAGAACACGCTATCAATATAACGTGTACAAATAAACAATTAATATTCGTCCCGCCGTTGATTGATGTGCGGCGCGAGCAGATGTGTGTGATAGTGACGGTTTCATATGTAGTGTGTGCTGACGGCTGCTCGCGCGGTCTTGCGTCACTCCGCTATTTGTCACTCGCTTCAGATACTAAACACGTATATGAGATTTGAATATGAGCGTACACATGGGGGACACCTATTTCACAGTAATTTTTCTTCCATTAAGCTTGCAGTAAAGAGTACAAATTATTTCCTAAGGTAAATTTATAATATTTGGTATGTAATTAATCCTCGAGCGTTAGATTGTCAAGATGGAAATAAATATTAGTGACGCTTCATATTTAGTGTGTGCTGACAGATGCTCGCGCGGTCTAGCGTCACTCCGCTTTCTTCGTCACTCGCTTCGGATACTTAACACGTATATGAGATTTGTACGAGCTATTTTTAAAGCAGGTCAAAAGTTAAGATGAATGTTTACTATATTATGACGATAATGATAGAAGTCCGATCGTTAAACATACCTATGTATCATTTTAAATTAAATTTGGTTTAATTTAAGCCCCTAATTGTAAAGATTTTATTCCTAATACATAGAAAGCAATTTCATACAGTAAAACAACAAACTATAACTTATATGAGCATTTTTTCTTTATAGTGTATAATTACTATATTGGAGTCTTAGATAAATGTATGAAATTAACTACAAATACTTGATAAAACAAAACATTTTCCGCCATTGATAACTATATTATAGGAGCTATTTTTCATACATAATATTATCTAGAAATAACTACTAATGTCCGTACCATGATAAGTGCATAACTATCTTGCATACATTTAAAAATGCATTACAAGATAAACTATGAAAGAACAGACAAATGATAATATTTAGTGATAACGCTTTATTATCTGAAAAATATGTAACATCCCTTAAAGATAAGACTCGCATACAAATTAACATCTCTTTTCAATAGTAGCATTTAGTATAGGTTTAAAGAATGCTTTGTTATACTACTTTGGTCAGTTGTAAAGATTCGTCGCGTCATTTATGTTTAGCGCTGGACGAGAATAGCTGCGCATCGGTAGAATCGCGCTCGTAATTGACGTATTGGTGCGAGAAAGACAATACGACTGGGACAACTAATCAACGCTCGCGCACCCGACGATCATGCGCCCCGCGCGCCGCGCCGTTACCTCGATATTATACCTTATTTTTTACTTCTGTGCAGGTTTCGTTCAGCGCTAAAGATTCGTCACGCGTACTATACTCTAATAAAGAACCCGATTGAACAACAGTTCATCGTATTGTTGTCGAAACATAAACTAAAAAACTTTTAATTTTATTTGAAGTTCTTCAAAAACTGAATCGAAACAAGTCAAAATCGACATTGATTGTGTTCGTAGAGCTTCAGGGTTGATACGACATATAGGCATTAAATTAAACCACATATACTACGACCAATTTTCACTCTACACAAAAAAATATTCAAATAGCATCTATAGTACCTATCCTTTCATAAGTAAACTACAACACATTCAAAATTGCAAATCATCATCACTAGTATCGTGATAAGAAAACAATATTATCATAATATAACATATTAATAACATTAAAAAAGGCAACAGTAATTTAACAAGTGAAACAACTTCCCGTTACACTGTTGCGATATCGAATGTGTATTGAAAAAAATATTTTGTAATATTGAATGAATTTAACTTTTCTAAATCATCTGAACCTATATATTAAGACGAGTTGTAAGGACAGATGTTTAAATGCTAACTTTAAGTCGAAATCAAAATCGGATTGCGTTTTATTTCCCGTCCTTATAATCTATTGTTCTTTCTTAACCTAAAAACTAAAAACACGCAAATATTGTACAAAGATATTTTTGTGCACTGGATAAAGAACTCAAATCAAACATGTTATGTTACAATTCAATAAAAACTTACATGCAATGTGCAAGCATACTTAAAACACTACGGTAATAAATTATTATTACATAGATTGCTTTAAAAAAAAACATTAAACGAAAGCCATGTTATTTAAAAACGTCACAGACTATAATCTATACTTCGCGTATTCGGACATTTATATAAACTTTGACCGTTATTTTAACCCTTTTTTCCAGTTAAAAACTAGCCTATGTTCTTTCTCAGGCTCTAGACCATCTGTGTACCAAATTTCGTTCTAATCGGTTCGTAGTTTTATCGTGATGGAAAGACAGACAGACAGAGTTACTTTCGCATTTATAATATTAGTATGGATTATATGTGGCGTCTCTAATAGTCTCTAAGTCTAATAGTATGCCCGTAAACCCTACCCGCTGGAATGAGACGGAACATTGTGATTTGTAGGGCATTGGTGAGTGTAAGTACGACCCCACTATAAAAAAAAAACAACACTTCTTAACATTCCATCAGATTTTTTTCTTCAATTTTTAGTATAAAATTACGTCTACAATTCTCTCTCGTCATTTTGAATTGTACCGAAATTTGTTTAAAATAATGCGAACATAAATGACGTACATCATGAAGACGAGGAAATCAAATTTATCTCTAAAGAGTTATCTTAATACTTTATAAGTACTACTGAGATTATATTGCTTACTCATTGCTCGATAAGAATTCTTTATCAATGTTTCAATATAAAATTGTAGAGGGTCAATGAATCTTGACACATTAGTTCAGTTACATTGGTATTAAAATACTTTATGATTAACTAGTATAATAATTTGTACCGAACGAACTCAATATAATAATATTGAGCTAAATAATATCATGTCATATTCAGACGACCGCTTGGCGCAGTGGTAGCACAACTTCTTTCTGCGCGAAGGGCCGTGGGTTCGATACCCACACCGGAAAAATATATTTGTAATTTACATTTGTATTTTTCTGGGGTCTGGGTGTTGCTATGTACTGTATGTATACATGTATTTACAAAAGAAAAGTATGTATGTATATGTAATTTATTCCGTTATCTAGTTGCCATAACACAAGCTTCGGCTTAGCTTGGAACTAGATGGCGCTGTGTATAAATGTCCTGAAAACTATCCTGAAAATATTGAACTCAATAAATATAATAATATTGAGTTCGTTCTGGCTGGCTGTTTGTATGTTAGTTTATTATATGAGATAACATATTTATGTGTGTCAGTTTAATGATTAGGTATGCCATAGGATGTCTGTCAGAGATCTCTTTTGGTGATAAATCCGCCATATACTTTTTATTGTCGTAATAGTTGGAGGTTTTATATTGGCGTACATAACTTAATTTTGTTATAAAAGTAGGTAGGTGCCTACATTTAAAATACCAAGTACAATATTTAAATGTAATATGATTTTTTGTTTATATTTTGAAATTAATAATACTTATATTTTATAATTAAAAGGATTTATAAAATGAACATGTAATCCGAAAGTTTAAATAATAAACAGTAAGTCAATATACTATAAATTAATAATTCAAGGGAAACACCGGGTAAAAATATTAAGACAAGAACCAAACCGATGAAGCACAAAAAAAAATGACTTCAATAATTACTTCACTATTCATAACATTAACCATACACAAAAGAAAAAACTAAGCTATTTAAAAATCAAAAATTAAAAAAACTTACCAGCCAGACGAATTTAAAAAAAAATTACAATTGAAACAGAAGAATCTATAAAACTTCTTAGACGATTCACTTTGAACACTACTAAAGCTCAGAATACAGAATAAACTTTCAATTACTATTCTGTATTCTGAGTAACTACTAAAAACAGTCTGGCAAGTGACAAAAAAATAATAAAGCTACATAAATAATTTTATATTAAAAAACCACACACAATATAAAAAGAAAAACACAGATACCTATGAAACTACTTACACGATTCACTTTCAACACTACAAAAGACAGACTGGCCAGTTACAATTGAAAAAAAAAAACTATGCAGCTACTCAAATTCTATGCTACGTCGCTGCGTGAGTGAAACCGTAGTGACATAACGCATTTTACTTTCAAAAACCCATACATTGATACCTCCATCAGTCTCGATTCACTTTCTTTTGAGGTCGTCTAATCGAGTCGACTTCAGTGACGAGAACCAGATTTTAACGATGTAAATTAATGTATTTATTGCTGTTATTTTGTTTCATTTACTGACGAAAAACAGAAGGAGGATTCGCGGCGTCTCCCATTGATTTTTTCGGGTACGAAAAAGGAAAAAATCTATCCAACCTATTTTGTATGTAATTTAAAATAGACGCACATTGGTCGTCGAGTTGCGGAAATCAGCCTGCATCTACAGTCTCTTTTCATATTTTTATATATTATATTTATTCTTTACGTGTATAGTATGTGTTGAATTATTAAAATATCTGTTTGCCTCCGTAATTCGCCATTAAAAACGTATTTTTTTATTATAGTATCACTACCAATATTTGAATGGTTCAACAATGTTGCAAGTAACTTATTGTACCGATAAAAATCAAACCACGAGTAACCTAGTTAAAAATAAACTATCGGAAAAGACCACACGAGTAATTAGGTGACATTGTTGCTCTACGTTATTGTTAGTATTTCCGTGGATATTAGTCTGTTTGAATCGAACACAATTTGCATGCATGTTAGGACATTACACCTCAACGAATATGCCAATTCTTAGTAGACGAAATCATTATTCCAAGCTCATAAGTTCACTCATATATACCTACAAATGTGACTATGATGATTCAAGTTTCTATTTGTAACCTAGTTGAATACATTTGACTTGAAAAAGTAATAATAACGCACCGTCAATTCATTTGAATACAACCTATCTATAAAAGGAGAGAGCTTTGGGACAAAGAGACGAGATAAATTTATGTATTTATGAACAAAGGCATGACTGTTACTGTTGACTTATTAATAACTAATGTGTTGTCTTATACTAAGCCAGGTTTTAAATTAAATGCCAACGTTTAAGAAACACACTTCAGACCAAGACTCCGCAAAAAGAACCCCTAAGAACCCCTTAGAAGAATTTTTTTTATCCGTCTGTTAAGAGTTAAGACGCTTCATATCTGCTTTAACGTATAGAAATAGATTTTTTTTTAATTGAAATTCAATTATTAATGAACATAATTAAAAATTCTGATCTTTTTGCAAAGAAGAAAGTCGAAGTTATACCACTAATATATGTAACTCGAACGAATGTCCTGGTTATAATCATCTTTACTATGTGCGATTATTATCCTTCTAGAAAAAACTTTACTTTGAAGAGTCCAGAGATGGCTATAACCATACTATGCAGCTAGTAAAGTAGTTAATCAATTGTCCCCTAAACATCGAGACCATCTAGCTAAATCTAGCTACCAAAAAATACCAACCTTCGTCACAACTCACAATTACTTAGAAACTAATTCTGTATCATTTCATTGTACCTACTCAAAACTTCTTAATAGTTTTTAGTATATCATTGAACTTTACACACGAGCGATGAGCAGTGCCAAGAGTCATTGTAACCAGTTTAATAAAACGTAGATTCTCCGAGACAATAAAGACGCGAAATTGATTGACAACAGCTGATCTTTGTGGCTTTACTCCAAACTTTCTTCTGTTCAGTCTTATTTAAATTTAATTGCTTATACATGGCTTGATTTTTTTCTGTTGAGTTTATCCTTTCATCGCCGGTGTTCTCGTAACTTATTACTTTAGCGTAATGTTAGTGTTAAATAGCCTAGTAATAATCCATCAAAAATGTCTAGAACTTTCGATTATTATTATTATTATTGAACGCAAACAATGACATATTTGCTCTTTATTAAGTATAATAGTGTGTATCGACAAACATTGTTTCGCCTATAAAAATCACAACAAAACAAATCTATTGCATATATATTACATTTCCGATGAAAACTATGGCATAAGTCATTTCTCCCAGGTCTATGGGTTTTTTGAGAGTAAAATAGGCCCTTGACTAGACACGTCAAGAAATTACTCCGTCAGTTTACTTTATTTAATTGTTTATTTATAATAATATAATGTATGTTTAATGTATATAGTATCTACAACGTGGCGTGATTGTCGCGTGCGCGTCGTATGATCGTCATGGCTTCATTCCACCGAGTGTCTTGGTGTTCGCTGTACGATAATAGAAATGCGTTCGTTATCCACGTCATAATATAGCTAATTTACTTTCTCATTACTTAATTATTCAGCAGTTCTATGTAGACTTTTTCAAGCAGTGATAGTAATATGGTTATTCTAAGTAAAATTATAAATGTGAAATTTTGTGAAGATCTATTGATTCTTTAGTTTATAAAAGGAGGCAAACGAACTGGGCAAACGCCCCTAATCACTCGTGGTAATACAAATCTTTTCTTAGAGTACCTTATCTATTAATTGTTGCTGATATTTGTCATGTAGGTAGATTAAACCCTTTTTTGTGAAAAGGCATTACTGCCTTCGACTCGGGGATGGGGAGTCACCCGGGGATATGCTCCCGTACGCTCATCGGCGATTAGCGTCGCTTAATCACTGCGTCCGGTATACCCGTGGATTAACACATACGATACTTTTTAACCCAGTTTTGCTACAGTAAAGGAAACACCGCAAGTAAAACAAGCAACATAATACATGCTGTATTATTAGTATTACGAATATGGTGGTGGTGACACTCCCACAGAACACCAGCGTCAAGTTATTGCATATTATCAGACGTCATTTGTTTCACTATTCTCATGTATATTTATTCTATACTTGTCGCGCCCCGCGATTCTACCCGCATTTATATTATCAAAAAAACCGCACGAAAATCGGTAGCGTAGTTTTAAAGATAAAAGCATACATAGGGACAGACAGAAGAAAGCGACTTTTTTATACTATGTAATAATAATGATTTATAGTACATTGATATTACAAAGATGATTCACCAAAAATTGTGATTCAGTCTGTAGGCTGTATTCTACTACTATAACGATTTTGGTATTTCTTTTGTGCAGTAAAACCACTATACATATTAACGTTTTACGGTCGCTAGAACCAGGCTTTAGTTAAAAGAAAATTCAAGGTAAACTCAATAAACTAGAACCTCCGACGTCGTTACGGTGCAAAAAGTATTTCCAACTAAACATTCAATCTCCGACGCTTTCAGTAGGAAATGAGTATTTGCTTTTCAAATTATTACTAACTGAAAATCCTAACGAGGTAAGCACACTTTGAAAGTCGTAGTCGATGTAGTACCTATGTTTACTTTCACACATATCAGGCGGCTCCAAATTTATATTGACACACTTAAAATTACTAGTCATCTTATCACCAATATGTAATATGTACTTAGTTATGACAAAAGGCCATAAGTAGGTAATTTTCGAAACACGGAAATGATTTATTAAATAGTGTTAAAATCTTTCATGGTCCATACTAATATTATAAATGCGAAAGGAACTCTGTCTGTCTGCATGCTGAAACTACTGAACCGATTAGAACGTAATTTAATACACAGATATGTGTACCAAAGGCCTGGGGAAGGACATAGGCTACTTTTTTTTTAAACCAACCCCCAAAACCTTGCATGAGGGTTTGCAACTTTTTATAATTTTACGCTTTCACGGCCAAACCGTTGAACCGACTGTAATGAAATTTGGTAATAATACAGATGGTCTAGAGCCTGAGAGAAAAACATAAGCTACTTTTTAACTGGAAAAAAGGGTTACCAGGGGGGAGGTGGTCAAAGTTTATATGAAAATCCACGCGGACAGAGTTGCGGGGAACAACTAGCATAGTATAAATTATAAAACAATGTCGCATTCTTCTGTCTGTCATAGGGACAATGCTTAAATCTTTAAAACTACGCAACCGATTTTCATGCGGTTTAGTAGATAGTGATTCGAGACGAAGGTTTATATGTATACGCGCGTAGTTCCCGTTCCCGGGGCAATACCAGGATATAAAGTATCCTATGTGTCTATCCAGGGTATCACCTATCTACATACCAAATTTCAACTAAATCAGTAATGCTGTTTTTGCGTCAAAGAATAACAAACATTCATACATACATTCTCACAAACTTTCACATTAACCATATTAGTAGGATAGTATAGGATATAATACATGCATAAATGCAGGTAAAACCGCGGGAATCGGCTAATATGGTAATAAACTTCTGCAGTCGACTGTACTATACGTATTTTTAATTAATTAGATCGTAGGTTTCCGCGAAAAACAATGAAAATAGCGAAGAATTTCTGTTAATTTACTTAATCAAACAAGTAGCTGTTTCATTATGATAAGACTAATACGTTTACACTTTTTTTATAGCGCAAATAGATTTCTTTAAACACTGCAATTTTAAACGAAATTTATTTAAAACTTGTTGCGAACAATCAATGACAGTACACGTTATAATCTATCTATACATATAATAAAAACCTAACGAGTCCCTGTCTGTACATGTTAGATACATGAGAAAAAATATTACAGGAAACCTTTATTAACGCAATAGAACCCAAAACACTGATTTTTGGAATTTTTGTCTGTTTGTCTGTTTGTGCACGCTAATCTCAGAAACGGTTTATCCTATCTAGATGGGGTTTTCAATGATATATTGTGGTAAGCTTAACTTAACATTTAGTCTTTAATTCATGTCAATCGGTTGATAAATAAAAAAGT
>DWAJ01005286.1:0-11704 GCA_018238005.1 Eurema mandarina | reverse complement strand
GGTAACACAACTGCTTTCTGCGCGAAGGGTCGTGGGTTCGATTCCCACACCGGAAAAATATATTTGTAATTTACATTTGTATTTTTCTGGGGTCTGGGTGTTGCTATGTATTATATGTATGTATTTATAAAAGAAAAGTATGTATATGTAATTTATTCCGTTATCTAGTTGCCATAACACAAGCTTCGGCTTAGCTTGGAACTAGATGGCGCTGTGTATAAATGACCTGAAAATATGTATTATTTATTATTTTATTATGTCCCTACTATCCCTTTTTTTATAGTGGGGAAGTCGTCCTAGGATACTATTATGCGCTTTTTAAATAGATATAGTGATTGAAGAGGAAGGTTTATATGTATAGTACATGCATAATATATCCGAGCGAAGTCGAGGTGGGTCGCTAGTTCACGAAAAATTACATTATTCAGTGATGACTAATGATGGTTTCAGTTATAGAGCATGTATTTTTATGCTACGTTTAACTTTTTTAGCAACTTGAAAGAGCTCACAATAATATATTGTTCTAGATCGTGACGCGAGATACACGAAGTGGAAAATGGCGGTACAGCGGTCCCTCGGCTGGGCCACCACCAAGAAGTCCATCGCTATGACAGGTCAGAAAAGAAAAAATAGCACAATTTCGAGCCTTGACACTATTTCCCCGCCCTCCAGCCGCAAAGCCTCCATAGACACGGTCATAGACAAGGACGACGGCATAGACGAACTCATCCAACAGTCAGCCAGAAAATTCTCCATTTTCGTCCCCCTGAAATCACCCAAAGACGAACACACGATTCTAGATGACGCCGAATACTTTATGAGCAAAAAAGAATGCGACTACGGCGTCTGCCAGTGTTGCCAGGACAATAACAAATGCGGGTACACCATGTGCCAGTGCTGCAAGGATAAAAGGAAACTCCAAACCGATTGGACGACCATAGAGGAGATTATAGAGAACGATCCGGAAATCATATTCGATAGCGAAGATAATCCGATTGTCGTTGAGCCGAAACGTGATCTGCACATGGACACTGGAGTTTTGATTGCCAGTTTGAAAAATCGAATGCATTTTGACAGATTGCCCGCCATTTTTAAAAACCTATGCAGCAAATTATCACCTTCATCGATGACGTGATTTTTGTCCAACATAGACTAAAGACATCTTGCTTTTAGTATTATTTTTATTGTCATTTGTTTTACAGCAGTATTTATTTTTATTTATATTTTGTGTAAATTTTAGTAATTGTAACAAGTACTTAACGTAAGATGAGACTGGTACTAATTCGAGTTTAATAAAAGTATTATTTTACTTTAGGTTTTTTCTTTTTTAGATTAGGAAATGTTTTTCATTCTTCCAAATTTCTACTAACAACTAACTCTAGAATTTTTAATTTCGTAATTTAATCAGGATGTTTTTTCAAATTTTAAATGCGAATTTGTATACAAGAGAAAATTTTGAAAGGGCGTAATAAGATTATGGCTTAACACCCAATGCAAAATCAGTTCATTCCTGATATATTTCTTCAGCAGGAATTTGCTTTTTAAATTGATACTTTTCATAGGAAGTACAGTTCTGATACAATTTGAGTTTCCGAACTCAGATAAAAAAATCATGATTTTTTTTAGTTTCTACAAAATTTATACCTTTCAAAATATGTTGCCACTATCGAAAAAGCAAGCAAATGAAGATAAGTACAAAATGGCTGTTTAGTTTGAGAGCACTATCTAAATTTCATTTCAAAACTTCTGTGTTATGTTTATTATTCTCTAAAAAGTTGAGTCACATGTTTTTGTGTGTTTACTAATTCTTTATTAATAACGGTTGTGGTATCATTACAGTTCATAAAAAAATATTTATTATCTATTCCAAATAGCAATAGATTTGTAATTCTTCGGTAAAGGTACTCATAGAAAACCATTTATTTTATTTAACATTTGAAATGTGTTTACATTCAGCACTACATGATTGTACGTCAAATTTCACTATGGCAACTCTTACTTCTTGCCAGTTTTATGTTATCTGTGGTGTTGTAGACAAGAAAATATATGAATGACATTTTATTTTATTTTTTTGCAGAAGAACGGTTTAGGCTTTTGGCCTCAATTCCCGCTACATTATACATCGTTGGCAGTTTCGCAATGCTAGTCGTTTCGTCCATGCTCAAAAATAGATGATAAGTTTGTTTAATTATATTTAAGTGTAGATCAAAACAATTTTAGAATGCTCACTTTACTATTTTCGTTTAGAAATTGAATCAATTTTACATTTATTTATTTATTTGTGCAATTATAAATAATCTAATATTTATATAAACAAGAACGGATTTTTGATAGGCATTTAATTTTTACTATAACTTTGTACGACAAAATTTTCAATAAATTTCGCAGGACTAAGTACATATAATTGATACTATCATGATATTTTCTTCTTTATATTTTTATTTAAAATTGTATTTATAATTTGTTCAAAATATTAAGAAGTGTTACCAAGTATTATCACAATAAAATGTACTGCGGTGTTCATTGGAGATTTTGTTAGTTCTCACCAATGATATTATATAATAGATATGTTATAACCATACAAGTCAACCGAAAAAAGTGTTCCGCACAGCAGCGGCAGCACGCATACATACAAGTCAAACCGATAGAAAAGAGATCAATGATAAAACCAAAAAGAAAAAAGAGATTGTTTTATCAGTAGCACGTGAATGCACCGGCAAACAATCACCTTAAGACGTCCTAATTAGGATGTTTATGCGTCTTCAAAATTTTGCGCTTATAACATATCTTTTTAATATCATGCGTTCCCACAAAAGCTTTATATTAAAAAGACATGTTTACATAAATTGTTTTTCAATGTTACAAGTATATACAATACCAGGCGATAAATTAGAACGAGATCATTGACTAATTTTGGCTTCAAAGAGCGTTATCACATTGTCTATCAATCTATTAGAAGAATACTAATGTCACATAAGTCAAAAGAGATGACTCTCTAGTTTTTCAATTACAGAGCATAGTGCGACATTTCGATCAATGTCAAATTAAAGAAAAAGATTTGTTATTTTTTTAGCACTGCACGTGTAATTACACGCATCCAGCGAAAGCACTTCTTAGTACGTTTGAAAGTTCTCGATATATAAATGAAGAAAGATGTAATGAAACATCTTACGTTAAGCATTATTCCGCATTATGTGGAATAATGCTATAATTGAAAAACTAGGTGTGTAGGCAAATATAACCGATGGTATGGTTTCTAAAAGTCGAGTGCATTATTGTTTGACTTAATAATGTAAATAAATTAAATATTAAAAAGAATGAGCTTTAAAAAAAATGTATTAATCATTCTAATGGAAATTGAACATTTAAAATAATATACTATGAAATAAGTAATCTGTAAAAGTATTCTGATAAAATATAAACGTAAAATATTGCCCTATATCTAGATTAGTGTTACAACTTGGAATTAAATTTGAACGATTCATTTACATAGTACATACAATGATGTATAATTTTTTCTTCATAAAAATCATTAAATTAAGTAAAGGTTATTTATATTTTTACTTGCCTGTGAGAAAAAAAAATTAAATTTGTTGACATAATTAATACAAATCAAATTATATTTTATCTGTAACAGTAACAGTACAGCCGATATTTACTCTGTGCAATAAATATTTTTATTAATACAATATAATTGTCGTTTTACAATCTATTATCTATCATTTTAATTAATCTTTGTGCCCAAGTAGTTAAAATCGTGTGAACTTAAACATAGTTTAATAAGAAGTTTGTAAAGATGTGTGTGTGCATATGTGTGCATTGCATTATTTCTTGATATTAAGTATTTAAACATACAATAATCACAATTTTTAAGAGTAAACGCACCGCCAACGCACATTATACGTTTTACTTGCATTTTTGAAGAACATTTTATCTTATAAGTATTGCTTAGTGGTTAAGTGTTTAAAGATATTTTAGCATTCCTTAATTGTAAAGCATTTAAAAAGGTTTGATTTTAGTGTTCAATATATAAAATTAAAAGGTATTGCCATACGTTATGATTATGTATTAAATATTTTTAAGCTTTCAATTTGAGATGGTTGTTGTTTTTTAATAATTATCACACGACATGTTTGGAATATAATAGGAATTAATTGTTTAATTGTTATTCGTCAAAAGTTTGTAACTTAAGTTCGTCTTTTTGGCATGTAAATAGAAAGCTTTTTTAAATAAGTTTTTATATATAAAAGTTTTTTTAGTCCAGCTCACATACATACGAACTTAAGGTTTTATTTTTGAACGTTTTTGTTGTTGTATGTTATGAATAATTTTTTATTTATACTGTGTGTTACAAAACAAGTGTCCGATCCTAAAACTATATACCGGTAGTGGGTCCTTATTTTGATATCGTTTTGAAAAAATAACATAATTAATTTATCCATAAACTTAGTAATTTTGAAAATCTTACATGGCAACACCGTCTCGCGTTGCGTCTACTAACCTTACGTGAGTTGCCGGCGTTTGTGAATTTCCTTGAATTTGTGGGAATGTTTTACTAGAAACAATATTTAAAACTTTATTACATTGTTATTTTTAGATATAGATTTTTTATTTTAATTTATTCGAAAAGGTTTTTAGATAGAGAGTATTACCCTTCAAATACCTACCTCCTATACTACCCTCCCAATACCTCTAAGCATCAAACTGACAATATTGAAACAAAGAAACCACAAAGTACTAAATACATAAATATTGCTACATACAACGTACTTTCTTTGAGAACTGAAGAGAAATTACACGAACTCTTACATTCTACTAAAGATGTTAAGTGGGACATTATCGGACTGAGTGAAGTCAGGAGAAATGGAGAAGCCATTGAAGAATATACTAACGCCGTATTGTATTATAAAGGCGAGATCCCAGGACGTCATGGTGTCGGATTTTTAGTTAAGAAAGAATTCAGAAATCATATTGTAGAAATAGTAGGCTTATCAGACAGAATAGCTATTCTGAATATTAGGTTCCCACCTAGCAGGGACATTTGGTCTATAGTACAAGTGTACTCACCAACCGAACAATCCACCATTTTCGAAATCGACTCCTTCTACTCATTGCTTAACAGCAGCTTAAAAACAAAAACACATAAAAACTGTATAGTAATGGGTGATTTCAATGCTCGAGTTGGATCACCACGGAAAGGGGAAGATGTTGTACTAGGTCCAAACACAAAAGGAAAAAGAACAAGAAATGGTCAGAAATTGATAGAATTAGCTTTCGAAAACAACATGAAAATTCTGAACAGTCAGTTCCAAAAAAGACAGTCAAAAAGATGGACATGGATATCACCGGACGGTCAACATAGAAATGAAATCGATTACATTCTAACGAACAGACCAAACTCTTTTGATGACTGCAGTACTATTGCCAAATTAAATTTTAACAGTAATCACAGAATGTTAAGAGCTCGTTTAAAAGTTGATAATTTAAAGAAAAGTCGGCCCTTTAAAATTAAACCAATACAACTGCACAATGAAGCTAATATTGAATGCATTAAGGATAAACTTAAAGCGTTGAATGAGACAGCACTCTGGAACCTTACTAACCAACAAAAATACAACTTAATGCACGAAATACTAACACTAAGAACAGAAAGTAATTCGAAAGACAAATCAGGGAATAAAAACAAATACTTTTCGAAAAAAACAATTAAACTCCTAGAAGAGAGGTTAAAACTAATCAAGATAATAAATAAGACAAAAGCTATCAGGATACAAATCGGGAACTTAAGTAAAGAAATAACATGCCAAATAAGAAAAGACAGAAATCATTCTAGACTTGAGACGATTGAAAAACACATCATCAAAACTGGAGGCATAAAAAAGGCAGTAAAAATTCTATGTGATAAAACAAACTGGATACCCAATATGACAAAACAACCCGGCAAAATAATATCCAAAAGATCTGATATAATGTCTATAGCTACAAAATTCTATGAAAGTCTTTACTCCAGTAAAACCCAAATCAATCGGACAGACTTAAACAATGGTCACAACGTACCCCCTATTCTATTAGACGAGGTAAACAAGGCAATTGAAACACAAAAGAAAGACAAAGCACCGGGTCCAGATGATATTACTAATGAATTGCTCTTAGACTGTAAAACCTACATCGCGCCATTACTTAAGGATATATTTAATAATATACTAGATACAGAAGATATTCCTTGGCAGTGGACTTCATCAACGATCATATTACTTCATAAAAAGGGCGACAAAAGCGAAATAAATAACTATAGACCGATAAGCCTTATGTCCAATATTTACAAAGTGTTTTCAAAAATCATTTTATGGAGGATAACTAAAACCCTTGACGAAAACCAACCCAGAGAACAAGCTGGCTTTAGGGCAGGATACTCAACTCTAGACCACATTCTCACTGTAAGACAGATTTTCGAGAAGAGTAGAGAATATAACGTTCCATTTTATTGCTGTTTTGTTGATTATAATAAGGCATTCGATTCAATAGAACATGAATATATCTGGATTTCCCTAAAGAATCAGGGTGTCGAACATAAATACATAAAAATTATCAAAAATGTATATGCTAATAGTACGGCTAGGATAAAACTTGAAAAAGAAGGCAAAGAAATAAATATAAAACGAGGGGTACGTCAAGGCGACCCACTATCTCCAAAGTTATTTACAGCGGTATTAGAAGAAATGTTCCGAAAATTTACTTGGGATCGATATGGTGAGGCTATCATGACATATTTGAAATTATGCCAACCTTGTCAAAAGAAACAGAAGACTTTGAAAAAGGGTATTGTCACTAAGCCTATACTTCATAGTGAAATGAACTCACGTTGTCAAGTAGATCTCATAGATCTACAAACTAATCTTGACGGGAATTATAAATTTATATTAGTTTATCAAGACCATCTCACTAAATTCGTGATCCTACGTGCACTTCAAACTAAACGCGCAACTGAAGTCGCATATCATCTATTAGATATTTTTACCACTTTTGGAGCGCCGAACATCCTTCATTCCGATAATGGTCGAGAATTTAGTATTCAAATAATTGAAAATTTATGCTTTATGCGGCCAGACGTTACAATCGTACACGGAAAGCCAAGCCATAGCCAGAGTCAAGGATCGGTAGAGCGTGCAAATCAAGACATAGAAAATATGCTCAGTACGTGGATGGAAACTAATCAGATTACAAAGTGGTCAGAAGGCTTGAAATTTATCCAGGCCATGAAAAATCGAGCATATCATGAGGGAATCAAATGCTCTCCTTACGAAGCAATGTTTGGTAGTCCAATGAAAATGGGCATTGCGACATCAGCTATTCCTAAAGATATGATTGGACTATTAAAATCTGAAGAAGATTTGGAAAATGTGTTGCATTCCCGAAAAAATGTTGAAAATATGATAGAACAGGACAAGGAAAACAACGTGGTTAGTAATGAGTCAGGAATAAAAAAAGGAAACAGTAAAAATGTGAACAACAAAACACAAGAAAAAGAAATTATTGCACTGGAACAGACCACAGAAAAACAAATAACCGATGATAGTGATGATACCAATCAACTTTTCAAATACAAACCGATTCAGAGACAGAAAGCGCTATTCAAGCTGAACAAGATCCAATACCAAAGAAGATAGAATCTATTCAAACAATAAGAACAAAAGCAAAAGTTAATTTGGAAAACCAAGCTGAAAAAATTAAAACCATGTCAGCTGATAAATATTCAAATGTGGAAGTGGGCCAAAATGTAAGACTGAAAGTACCTGAAATTGACAGAGCTAAAATTGACCCAAAAAGCATTATTGCAGTTGTGATATACGTAAAGGAAAATGAGTTTTACCAACTAGGTACCAAAATGGGAATACTAAAACAGCTTTACACCAAGAATCAGTTCGCCGCATGCTCTGAAGATTTTATAAAGATAGAAGAAATTGTTACGAATAAAGAAGTGAGTCTTCGAGAAGTTGTCGGAAAATTGTCGTTAACTGGAGGACAAGGATTCAAAAAATGTAATTGTCAAAAAAAATGCTCGACAAAAAAATGCACCTGCAGATCATCAGGATTACTTTGTAATTCTAAATGCCACAGCAGCAATCCTTGTTGTAACAAGTGAAATGTTTTTTTAGGTACCTTACCTATTAATCAATCACATTTGATTGTCTTTTTTACTTTTAACCCAAATAATAAAAAAATAATAATTAAGTTTGACTAGTTTTTGTAAGCATTATGTTTGTATGTCGTTGTTAAATTCCAAATAGAGAAGTACTGATTCAGTTAGATATGATAGAGATTGAGATACATGTATTCAGAGATATAGGTACGTTATGTGTTTTTTCAGAATAATTTAAATAAGTTGGTATTAGTTTGTACTTATTACTATCATTATAATACCTTTGTACTATGTACCTGTTTTGTCTAATAGTTCAAAGTAAATAATTAAGAATTAATCATTGTTTTATTCCTAAAACCAACATCTACCAGCTGACAGTGGTAAAACCTAGCATATACTGAATTTGAATGGTAGAAGCTCGAAAACATCGTCGTATCTTCAGAAATACTTACATTTACCAACTCATGTCGGTAAATCCTAAGACTTACACTTAAATCTTAAGATTTACCGTAGTTCGAGCTTTTACAGTAACATATATACAGTTCATTAAATGCATTAGGCACGTCTTTTAAACCAAATGTATTATCATGCTTCGTGCGATGGGATTAGAACAATCGATGATGAGGTTATTGGCGGTTATATAAAATGGCATGAGAATTTGTGGTTAATTCGTTAGTGCATCGAAATTATGAGATTAGAATGGAAATTCGTTAGAAGTAGTTAATGTGTTTAAACTTAAGATAATAATTACATCCAAGTACATTTATTAATTGCATTAAACTTTTTAAAACTGCTTCATACATCTACGTTGATGAAACACTATAAAACTTACTTTTAGTATAATTATTCAAATCTAGCATACAGTAGGTCATGCTACATGCCATGCCATGCCATGCTTATATAAATTCAAAACTTACCCAATCATGCTCGTTCATAAATATTGAAACATATTTGTAGATAGATAGGACAACGCTATAAACATTCGTAAGATATTTAATTTAAAAAATAAATATTACTTTGAAAAACTATTTTTTAGACAAAAAATATGTTAAGCTTAGCTTTTTTTATTGACAATTAAGAACATATTGCGATGAGACAACACAGTATGCGTTAGGTAAAAAAAAAGAAATGCGTTGCAACGCTTCAAAATATTAAACTTTTATTGATCAAAAATATAATATAAATTTAAATATTAAGCAATTACATTACTGTATCACATATACCAGTTACTTTCAGTGTAGAGCGTAAATCTCTTATTTGTTACGAGAAAAATTGCACAAGCAAGAGTATTCTTTTGACAGAATACTCAAACGCTGTTCATTTTTAAGAACGCCTCAAGTCAGCCTATTTTGACAGATTCGTAGTCCAAACTGTCAACGTAAATCACTTTGAGGCGCACTTAAATTTGATTTCCGTTCGAGAACTCTGCCATAGATTAACGAAACATGAGTTATAAAGAAAAGTTAATTTTTTGGTATACAAATAATATTAGATTTTATATTATTGAGTATTGCCCGAATGCTGAACCATAATTAAAAATTAAAAACGTCAATGTCGATTTATTTTGACAGATTTGTACCCAACTGTCAAAGCAAAATGATTTAAGTGGGACTTAAATTTGATTGGCATTTCAGCATTCCGGCATATAGTAAAGTAACAATTAAGAGATTTCTCTTGCTTCGTAACAAAAATCAAGCAGGCATTACGTTCGATAATGGCACCTCTCTATAGTAACACTTACAACGATTCATTCTACGCACATACGCCTACGTGCAATTTAATGACGAAAAGGAACATATTCATGCAATTCAAATTAAATTTATTTTGTACCTGTAAGCGTAAGTGAATTAAAACCATTATAAAATACTCGTTATAAAACATCTACTAGCTACTATAAAAATAAAACTGCATCAAAAGTCGTCTAAGCGTTCGAAACAACCAACGATTGAAAGTCCGCGAATATGGTCGATTTTCGTCAATAAAGGGGAAATGCAAATATCTAAGTAATATAATGACTCAAAACAAAAATTAATAATAACTATCATTTTGGTAAAACTAAACTTAAAATAGTCTAAAGTTACGTTTGGAAGAATACAATATTGACCATTACGAGAACAATGATCTCTCGTTATCACTCAAATAGCTAAATTGTCTTAAAATTAACAATCTACAATGCTAATGTATTATGTAAAAATAAATTTTGGTTTAATGGGAATAGGGGGAAACTTAAAAAAAACGAAAATGAAATGACCTCCCATACAGTCACCGTGAATCGTGATACATTTATATGAAAGGCGTTTGATGAATTTTGAGACAAAACATATAGAGCTAAAGTAAACATATAAATGCTTTTACGGAAGTTTCGAGACAGACACGTTCACAGAGAATAGAATCTCGGACATAGACAACATGCCAGTACATGCACCAACTGTCAAAAGTACCATAGACAAGACAGTTCAACACTAAAGAGTATAGACATTCCCATAAACAATTTGGTTTAAAAAAATATAATCTAGATTATTATGCCAAATTGACTTGTACCTATTGCACCTAATAAACTAATTATATAGACATACATATTTAAATTGTATACGTTTATGACTAAAAGAGCAACATTGATTGATATGTGCGTCTCGCTCTTACATATTAGTTTTACAGTCGAGAACAATTTAATGTTTATACTTCCTAAAACTTTAAACGACTACATTTTTAGTCGCGTTTAAAGAACATCTATTATCAAATAAAATATTGGTAATTATCGATTGTATTATCATTTGTAGGAGGCAGCCATTTGCAATTTTTTTGATTGCATTGTTTGTTAAATTACTGGAAGATATACATGAAATTTTAAATGTTTTATTTAAAACGAATTCCTGAATTTTAAACTGTTGTCAAAGTGCGAATATTATGTATGTAGCTTATTGCGTATGCGACGCGTCGTTCTTCACTTTACTTCGCGACCTAGAATTAAGTCAGCCTGTGAGAAGTCATTAATAATAGTAGACTACCCTCGCATAGAACAAAAAGCAAAAATAGGTATATATTTATTTCTATGATTAAACTATATTTTTCTATTCATGCATACCTCTTCGTGTTCTTTAATGCAAAAAAAAAACATTTTAAAATAGACCTTTGAACACGAGGACAATATAGTTTTATTACTTAAAAATATATCATAGCAGTTTGTGTTTTAAGAAGGGACGGTACGGAGGGGTTAAAGTTATAAGTCTGGTGTAGTCTACTTCGTCATTTATCATCGCTTATAGTTTTAACTATTTAAATAGGTCAGTACAGTCAGGTGCGGAAGTTGCTAGTAGAGGTTTGGGTATGTGTGGGGGAGGTGGTAGGTGTAGGTGTGTATATGAGGGGGGCTAGTGTATGTGTTTGTGAGGGGGGATTGTGTGTGTGTAAGGGAGCGGATGTGTGTATGGTGTGGTGTATGTGTGTACCTGCCCCCCTGGCAGGTGTGTGTGTATGAGGGTGGGCGGGTGCGTGTAAGGAGCCGAATGTGTGTATGATGTGGTGTATGTGTGTACGTGCCCCCCTGGCAGGTGTGTGGGTGTG
>DWAJ01005285.1:0-11705 GCA_018238005.1 Eurema mandarina | reverse complement strand
TATGTATTTACAAAAGAAAAATATGTATATGTAATTTATTCCGTTATCTAGTTGCCATAACACAAGCTTCGGCTTAGCTTGGAACTAGATGGCGCTGTGTATAAATGTCCAGAAAATATTTATTTATTAATCCGGTGTCAAATTTAAATACAAACCGACTTTCAAAATCCATTAAGAAGTTTTCACTAAAAGAGCCATCCAAGATATAATACCTGATACATTCCAGGCGCCTTCAATTTGATAAGCAGCTGTGGCCACTCCAAACATGAAATGCTTCGGGAAACATAGCTTTGGATCTTCAGCATTACACGCTCTGGAAAAAAAAACAATTTTGACAAAAAAACAACACGAATTTGCGCATATTCTTCATGTAAACTTAAGACTTATAAATACTCTTTCAATAATATTAACCTAACTTTTGGTAAAAAGGAATAACTTATAAATTATAATCAATAGGCCTGCAATTGTATCTTGGTGTATTTTTAATAACGATAAATGCTTTCACGCCTTAACCATCTTACCTTAATGGATAAAATTAATAGCTTAAAAAGTTGATATAGGGGATGATAGTCTATATTATTATTTATTTGAACTGGCAAGCCACCTCATATAATGTGGTCATCGCCGCCCATGAACACTCGTGAGAGCACAGCTTGACGTGAAATATAAAACCACTTTTTACTCTTTTCAGGGATTTTCCTGGGTCTCCTGTTGTCTGGGAGAGATCACTGTAGTGATAAGACCGCCTTTTGTACCTTTTTTTTGCTGTTTGGAATGTTATTTTTTATTGGTATATAATAAAGAATTTATAATACTATTAGGTATCATTATAAATACGAGTCGAACAACGGGACAAAACTAGTATATACCACAGGGTACATTAAATCTATTAGCAAGTTGGTTAGATAACTTCTAGACGATTAGTTGACCTTTCGATCACAATATTAAGTACTTATTGGCTTCGTTAATCGTAAAACTGTGATCCAATTTAGTTATCATTGATTAATATTGTTGTTAAAATCATCTCCATACGAGAAGACCTACTAATGTACTATATACACATAGTAACAGATTGACGGCAGAGGGAATTTGTATGTATTTATCGTATACGCTTACTTCTTTAAAAATACGAAACCGATTTTCGAGCTGTTTTTTCTTTTATATAGTAATTCCAAAGGAAGGTTTATAATATTAATATAAGCCTCGCCCCGCTGTTTTATTTGTATTTATGCATGTATTATACATATAAATGCATCTCTTGAATCACTCTTTTTGAAAAAAAACTCATGAAAATCGTTTGCGTAGTTTTAACGAGTTAAACATACATAAACAAACAAGAAAGCAATTTTATTTTATATTATCTGTTCCTAAATAAAGCTTAAAAGCTAGTTTCTTTTCGCAACGATTTCTGGTATTATTACTTGAATCTTTATTAATTAATTAATGTATGTTTTAATTAAATACATAACTATTGTAGTTGCCGTATACATTCTATATATGATAGCTACATTAATTAAGAATTTAATAGGCTTTTATTATTAATATTCGCGGAAGTCTGCGAAGGTGCCCGTGACATCTACCCTCTACGATAAGACGGTACACAGTCTCTGTGGGGTCTTAGTCGGTACTAGTCCGACAAAACCTATAGTCAATTCAAACCCCGTAGATATAATGTGATTTCTCCCCACTATAAAAAAGGAACTACGTCCCAATGATGAGGTGGACACACCAGATTAAGTAGCCAAGTTAGTTAAGTAGTCTAATAAAAGTGTCATATTATTACGTTTTATTTTAAAATTTCATATTTAAGAAATAAAACGCTGATCTTTCGTAAATAACTCCGATTAACATTACATAGAAATTTGATATTTTGCTTGGACATTTTATTTGTGTGCGAAGTTAAATTTTCCATAATGTAAGCAATTATACAAATGAAAACTGTATTATAGGTAAAACTTTATATAATAAATCTCAATGCAGTACCTATTTAAAACTATAATATTAATCTAAGTAGAACTTGAAGTATTTAACCCCCGACGCAAAAAGAGGGGTGTAATAAACTTGACGTCATCAGCATCATAGCTCCCGAACGAATGAACCGATTTCAATTTAGTTTTTTTTTGTAATACAGGTGTTTTACGGGCGAGTGTTCTTAGACATGTTTGATGGAAATCGATTGAGCCGTTTAAAAGTTATGGGGGGTTAAAGTGAAGAAGAAAAACCGAATGTCTGCAAATATGCTCAAGTGGGGTATCAAATGAAAGGTTATGACTTTCACATCACAAAATACCACAATTTTTTTAAGATCGACGTGTCTGTCTGTCTGTCGGGGGTTTTTAAAATTTAAATTTAATATTATTAAGCTTGTTTCTTTTTTCATTGATCGAGTATGCAATAACTGGAAGAGGAACCGAGTTAGTCTCAAATCGATTTTACTACGATATTTCAGCTTCTTGCGATTTTTCGCGCGAAGGTAGTTTTCGTTTATATGTTTTTCTTTTTTATGTGAACAATAGACGAATTTAAATGTAATATAAGTAATCTAAACTAATACAATAATGGCGAAAGTTTGTTAGTATATTTGTCATTAGTTCACGTCTAAACGGCTGACGCGATTTTAATAAAATTTGATATGTAGCTAGCTGACACCCTAGGTTTACAAAGACTAATTTTTACTGCGTGAAAATACACGATTTATTTTTCCTAGTAAACCACGAGGAACACCGTGAGACACAGCTAGTTTAATAATCAAATAACTTACCCAATTAATGCAGCTACACAACAAAAAAATCGTATCAGTATACGGTCCATCCCTTTGGTTGCGCGTCGACCAACTGAATGCCGAACGCGATAATCAGAATACGCACGAGTCAATGCCTTCGTTAGTGTTACTATTATTACTATAAATAATAAATATATGTGCGAATCTTATCAGTAACTAGCTGTTGCTCGGAACTTCGTCCCCGTCGGATCGATTTCTATTATTATGGAATAGTGAGTCAATCTTAGAAGATAGATATATACTGTCGCGGACTTTTTTTTAGATCATTTAAAGAGGAATAATTCTGTCATACATATTATTTTTGTATCTTGAACCGTTTTCGCAGCGCACGCAAAGGAAGCCCTCGAAGATGAATAATTTCCCCCGTTTTTTCCATATTTTCCATTATATCTTCGCTCCTATTAGTCGCAGCGTGATTTTATGTAGCCTAAAGCCTTCCTCGATAAATGGTCAATTCAATAAAAAGAGAATTTTTCAATTCGAACCAGTAGATCCTGAGATTAGCGCGTTCAAACAAACAAACAAACAAACAAACAAACAAACAAACAAACAAACTCTTCAGCTTTATATATTAGTAAGTATAGATTGCGAAACTAATTCATGTAGATGTATAAATAACTATCTGACCCGTGCCCACTTCGTTGGGCACAATGTTAATTATCCTTTTCGGTTTTTTATATAGCCTATGACACTCAGCAATAATGTGGCTTTCTATTGGTGAAAGAATTTTTAAATTCGGTTCAGTAGATCTCGAGATTAACCAAACACACAAATACTTCTTTATAATTTTAGTATAGATTAGTAATCTATACTTCTATACTAATATATAAAGCTGAAGAGTTTGTTTGTTTGAACGCGCTAATCTCAGGAACTACTGGTTCGAACTGAAAAATTCTTTCTTTATTTTGCTTCATTAATTATTAAAGTTAACTGTAGGTATCTTTATTACAAAAGGTTAATTATTCAAAGTAATTACTATATTGACCATAAGGATGGGGTAGTATATTTACTTAATAAATAAATTTGAGCAAAGCATCTTTGTAAAATATCAAACTAAAACAGTAATAATAATTTTTTAATAATTGTGCACCGTCGCGTTGCGCGGCAAATTTGTTACGAAGAACTAGCCAATAAAGTCTCTCTTACTATTCTCCACTAGATGGCGCTTATTACAAAAATCGTTTCTACATAGAGAGTTCTCGATTGTTATAGAGCTAGCCGAGTTCAAGAATATTCTACAGCATTCACGTCATTTCTAACAGGTGGCGCTGTTTCACTATATAACCTGCGGTCGAGCGCCAACGCGGCAGAATTGAGAAGTCCAAACAAACGCGAAGCGACTCTCAGACTTGAATTACGAGCCGGCGAATTATTTTCACAGTTTACCGCGCAATAGTTTAAAAATGTCACTTATTCCGAGATTCTTCGACGAGCGTCCTTTTAGGATGATGGAGCGCGATCTTCTATCACCAAACTTCTACTTCCCCAGCGTCAACCAGCTAGTGCCTCGAGAGTTCTACCAGCCTTGGTCTACACGACCATGGGCTGATATGATCAGACAAATGGAGAACCTATCATCAGCGATGAACCACTTCGCTTTAGACGGTACAAAGATATCTTCGGACGATGAAAAGTTCCAAGTCAATGTCGACGTGCAGCATTTTGCCCCGGACGAAATAAGCGTTAAAGTGGGTGACGGTTTCGTGACTGTTGAAGGAAAACACGAAGAAAAACGCGATGAACACGGCTATATTTCGCGGCAGTTTGTGAGACGGTACGCGTTGCCCCAAGGATGTTTGTCAGACACAGTCCAATCTAAACTGTCCTCTGATGGCGTATTAACCGTCACTGCTCCAAAAGTCCTCCCAATGCCCTCCACTGGTGAAAGAATCGTGCCAATAACTCAAACTGGTCCCATCAGAAAGCAGGTTGGATCTCCGGAGCCGAAAAACGAAATAGAGGACGCAAAGTGAATTTCTGTGATTGTGTGAAGTCATCATTGTTTTTAAGACTGAATTTCTAGTACCTTTAAATCGTGTTTAAGTTTAACTGTTGTATGTTTGCTAAATATTTGTAAATATATCTTTTTTTTTGGTTATTCGATTGTTTTATTGTTCGTATTAAGATTTACTCATGCAATATAGGAGCTGACTTTGAAGTAATAAGTTAACTTATTATTAGGTACTCCAAAATTATATTATTATAAACTTATACAAACATAAAACTTATTTATCCAAACATTGTTATCTTTAGAATTGTTTTTTGTTGACATATACATTTATCAGAAGCTACAAAATATTACCCTTCAGTAACTGATGACAAGTACCCATGTCGCGGCTAGTGTAGACATAAAATCAAGTGATCAATATTACACCTTTCTCGAAATAACTATTTCATTCGTGATATAGTCATTAAACAGCTGTTTACAAATTGAGCGTCTGATAAAAATACATTGTATGACGTAACGTATTTATCTGAACAGCATATTTGCTTATGCAGGTAACACATAAAGAAATACAAAATACTATAATGTTTGTTTGAGATTTTTTTTTCGTGGGGAAATGCTCTCGCATGCCTACAATGCCGGGGGTGAGAAAGCAGGTTATGTCGGACTCGAACCGACTAAAACTCCACGGTGTTCCACTGTCCAGCGTTTAGGGTCACTGTTAATCACGGGTGCTCTAGTGGAGTCTTCCGTAGATCCGTCAGCGGGATGTTGTTGATATATGGGGCAACTGTCTGAAAGGATTTGTGACAAATGGAAATACTGTACAATTATCTTAATATATATAAATCTCGTGTCACAATGTTTGTCCTCAGACCTCAATGGACTCCTAAACCACTTAACCGATTATAATAACATTCGCACACCATGTGCAGTTCGACCCAATTTGACATATAGGATAGCTTACATCCCAGTATTGCCCCGGGAACGGGAACTACGCGGGTAAAACCGCGGGGAACGGCTAGTTAGACTATAGATAAATTATTAAAGGCAGGGAAGAGGTGATATATTTCTATTTATGTTTATAGCTTTGCATTTTATTATGTTTATGTTAGCAGTGTAGCAACTAAACGTATAATCCGATTAAGAAACCGTAGGTAGGTATATTTTTAATTGAAAATCTTATCTTGCAATATAAATCCTTACTGTCTAAGATCAAATTATTATAAAAATAAAAACAGATTTTTTTTGGACTATCTTTTTTTTTTTAATTTATTTTTTGAATATAAAGATTACAAAACTGCGTAAATCATGCAAAATTTAAAATGATCTTAATCCTAAAATACATTCCATAAAAAGTCGTCAATTAAATATTTTTGTTATAGCATATTGTGGTGTGCGAAAGTATATAACATACTAATGTATTAATATGCATTTGTAATCGCCTATACTAAATAGGTTTTTTATGGCAGAAAATCCTCTTACAGGGAGAAGGAGGTGGTTATGGCGGACTCGCCATTAAAGGAGGATGACCTACCATAAGGTTATTTTTAATGTAATAGGTCAGTAATATTCATTATAATATAATAGTAGAATTTAGGTGGTTCACAGGGGTGGGATACAAGATTGGTACTTTTTCCTTGGCTGTAAGTTGTTTTTTTTTTCAAAAAGGTTAAATAATAGACTTGCCATATAGATATTTTTGAAATCCTTAAAATAACCTATGAATTATTTATAGTGTGTATTTGTTTAGTTTAATTATTCTGTAAGGCATATAATGAAGAAGTTGCTTTTATAATATATGTACACGAAGACACAGCATTTACAGAAATACAGTTTAAATAAACAAACTATATGATCTTATTGCAGTATAAGTGTATAGGATTAATAAGCCTTTTTAATATAAAACTCTAAAAAAATGTACGTTTAAATTCTGTTAAACTTTTTTTTTGTACGAACAATGATATTATAGTTAATAGATTATGAGAAACTAACAATAAAAAAAGAGATAGTTAATTTTGTCTGTTGTGCGTGAATGCAACCAATCACCTACGGGTAAGACGTTCTAATTAGGATGTTTTTGCGTCTTCAAAATTTGCCCTTAAACCATATCCATTTAATATAGTATCATTGTTTACGAGCAATATTAATAAACAATTTGAAATATTACATATACATTATATAGCGGCGCCCCGTGGATTCGTCCTGTTATTTGTGTGTGTAATTGTAGGTACTTTAGCATTATGATCAATATTCGATAATACGTCTCGATACGATAAACGCTTTTGAGAACGGCAAGTTTGTACATATCATAAACTAGCTGTTGCTCGCGACTTCGTCCCCGTCGGATCTATTTCTATTATTATGTTATAGTGAGTCAATCTTAGAAGATAGAAATATACTGTCGCAGACTTTTTTTAGACTATTTAAAGAGGAATAATTCTTTCATACATATTATTTTTGTATCTTGAACCGTTTTCGCAGCGCAAACAAAGGAACCCCTCAAAGATGAATAATTTTCCCCGTGTTTTCCATATTTTCAATTATATCTTCGCTCCTATTAGTCGCAGCGTGATGTTATGTAGCCTAAAGCCTTCCTCGATAAATGGTCAATTCAATAAAAAAGAATTTTTCAATTCGAACCAGTAGATCCTGAGATCAGCGCGTTCAAACAAACAAACAAACGAACAAACAAACAAACAAACTCTTCAGCTTTATATATTAGTATAGATTATGTAACACGGCCAAAAATAAAAGTCCTAAAATAGAATGCAGTTGCAGACTTGCAGACTGCATTAATGTTACTATTATTGAATATGACGCTTCAATATATTGAATTATTAAAGCTCACTATTTATTTATCCATAATATTATGAAAATGATAATTGTCAACGATTTTATAATTTTTGTTAATTATAAATACTGATAATAGAAAAAATGTGACAGAGCCATCTATTGGAGTATAGAAATCAACGAAATTTTGAAATTTAATCTTAATTGTGACTTGATATTCATTTTTGATTTGTCATATATATCGTCAAACGATTCGACTATGCACTTGAATTCAAATAATGTAAAGAGAATTAATAAATTTAATACAAACAGTAACAAAATAATTTTCAAGAAATTTCTAGAAAACTAGATATTAGTGCCATCTATTGTCGAGTAGATAAAGAATACAAATGCATAGGCGATAAACATTTTTTTAAATAGTGAAATTACGAAGTTAACTTTTTCAATTGATGAAGTTTCAAATCTTATTATCACTGTTCCTATTAATATTAAATAAGTAATATGTAGTTAATAAATAAGTGAACTAACCGCCTTTAAACGAGGAAGTGACTCTTTAGATAAAATAAAAACGATTATACGTTTAGTACAATAACTCTAATTTTTTAAGCATTCCGTTACCATAACTGATATAATAAAATAATTTATTCATCATAAAAAAATACGAACGCTAATATGAATCCAAATGTTTATAGCCTCTGACAATTCGTGACATGCGCGTAGCGTCACGAATTTTCTAGACCCTTCGTTGCGTTTCTCCTTCCTACTAGATGGCGCTTTGCAATATAAATTCCGAACCGGCATTTTTAGCGTCATTCGATCAAAAGCTATCAGTGAGGTTAAGCGATTAGAAGAATTTCAAGAAAAAAGTGAAAAAGTGTTTATTGTTTTGTGATAAGTGAGCAGATTATATATTCAAATTCAAATACTCAGAAAAATGTCGATGTATCCATTTTTCCTTGACTACGAGCGTCCGAGACCTCGTCAGCATTTGTTGGACCAGCATTTCGGTTTGGGTTTAACGCCGAGCGACTATTTAACTATTGTTGCTGTGCCACAAACTAACAACAACTACTACAGGCCGTGGAGAAACATCCGAGCATCCAACCAAGATGAGGGGTCAACGATCAGAAACGAAAAAGATAAGTTCCAAGTTAATCTGGATGTTCAGCATTTTACGCCTGAAGAAATATCAGTAAAGACGGCTGATGGCTATCTGGTGGTTGAAGCTAAACATGAGGAACGAAAAGATGAGCACGGATTTATTTCTAGAAGCTTCGTGAGGCGGTATCCCTTACCTGAAGGTATTGATGAGTCGGCGGTGGCCTCAAAACTGTCTTCAGACGGCGTGCTGTCCGTCACAGCTCCCTTGAAAGTGCCTCCGAAGGTTTCCAATGAAAGGGTCGTGCCCATTATTCAGACTGGACCAGTGAAAAAACAAATTGAAGGCGAGCAGAAGGAATAATTTGTTGATTTATATTTTGTTTGTGTTGTCAATTGTCATCCTTGCAGAGTGAGATTATTGAGACTGTGTGTGAGCATTTATGTTAAATTTAATAAATTATTTTTTCTAGTCATATTTTAGCAGTTTTATTTGAATTTTTTAAGACCAATATTATAATAAAATGGCCCTAAATAATGTAACACAATCTGTCTTAAATTATAATTATAGAAGTAAAAAGTATCTGATGATTTACATTAATGAAAATACAAGTTTTATTTGCTTAAACCCAATTTCATTTGGTTATTTATATTTGTTCGCAAATCGTATTTTAAGTAAAATTTTGAAGCAAGCTCGTATTTTATTTTTTAATTTTAGCGCCATCTGTAAAAAAACATGCTTTTTGATTCCTGTAAGTTGTTATAGTTTCGACGTTAAATCATAGATGTCGCTTAACACAACAACTACGAGTTACTCGTTTTTATAGCGTTTTCTATAAACTATTTCTGACCAATACAAGTAAAAAATTGGCATTTATGCTATCTTAAGACTGTTTCTTTAATTATATATTTATATATAATTATATACATATTTGTTAATAACAAACAGGAAGGAAGATCTTAAAAAAACAAGGATACATGAATCCGTAAGGATAAAGCCGTTTAAATTGAATTTTGATGCGATGTGGCGACTATCGATGTAAGTAGACAAAATTGTCTGCTTTGAAATAGCTTCATTTTGCCTTGTCATGTTGTGATTTATTAGTGGTGGTATATGGTATTACTATTCCATGTGCGTGCTGCGTAGGTATGCCCTTAATTTAAGGAATCTTGCGGGAAAAGGCTGCCTTGCGGTAAAGCAATTTTGTATCGTCAGCGCTAAAAACATTATAGTATTAAATTTAAGTATTCTCAGAGAATAATACATTATTTCCTCATAGATAAGCGTGAATCGTGATTTTTCCACCTTTCGCTTTAACTAATTATTGTTATATATACCTACTGTTTCAAGTCATGATAATACACCATCCATACATATTATGATATTACTAATATAAAATGCTGAAGACTTAGTTTTTGTTTGAACGCGCTATTCTCAGGAACCGCTGGTATGAAATATTTTGTGGTGTGGCCTGGTACCGGTGAGGAGGATTCTCATAAAAATATAACATACAATCATTATTTGCTTACGACATACCGACATACACACGTTGTGTTAGTTCCTTTATTGAGTTAATTTTAACTATTTTCAACCGACTTCAAAAAAAGGAAGAGGTTATCAATTCGACCCAAATGTTTTTTTTTCTATGTTTGTTACGCGATAACTCCGCCAATTAAGAACCGATTTGGACAAATCTTTTTTCGGCGTACAGGTAATACCTCAAGGGTGGTCCCATTTAATTTTAATAATAAAAAACAACCCCCAAGGGTGGAAAATTGGGATTGTACTTTTTTATTCGCAATATCTCCGCCGATTATGAACCAATTTGAACGATTATTTTTTTGTTGAATAGGTATTATTATGAAGTAAGTTTTATTTTTTTTAATGTTAATTATTTTGCAAAATTTTTCACTATTGCTACGATCTTATTCTTCGCGTGATGTTTAATAGCCTAAAGCCTTCTACTAATATAATTTTTCAATTCGAACAAGTAGTTCCTGAGATTAACACGTTCACACAAATAAACTCTTGCTTTATTATTTGCAAAGTATAGATTACGTTTATTATTAATGTAAAAAAATATCCAAAGATAAATTAAGACAGACCTTAAACTTTTAGCTAAATCTAACTTTATAGGGCGTTCTCCCTCGCACGGTACACAAATAGCTTATGTGAGAAAGAGACAACGTTATTAATGCAAAGGCATCTTTTTCCGCCATTTTTCACATTGCATAATAAATTATTATTTGTTTAATTAACATAATGATCCGTTCCTATGCTGATAATTGTTTTCTGATTACAAAATACTAGCTGTTGCCCGCTACTCCGTCCGCGTGGTCTTTCATATAAACTTTGACCCCCCTTTCCTCCCTTTTAAACTTTTTTCCAGTTAAAAAGTAGCCTATGTTTTTTTTCAGGCTCTAAACGATCTGTGTACCAAATTTCATTACAATCGGTTCAGCGGTTTGGCAGTGAAAGCGTAAAATTATAAAGTATTTCAACCCCTCCCACAACCTTTTGGGGCTTGATTTAAAAAAAAGTAGCCTATGTCCTTCCCCAGGCTCTAGACTATCTTCGTACCAAATTTCGTTCTTATCGGTTTAATAGTTTTAGCGTGCGGGAAAGACAGACAGACAGAGTTACTTTCGCATTTATAATATTAGTACGGATACGTGTATAATTATATTATTTACTGCATACCACAAAATTATTATAAAACGATTTTCCTTGTTATTATAATGTAATGTTTGTTATCGTGTAAATTATGTTTTTTGAGATATGCCCAGCAATAATATTAATTAAACCAAGTTTATCGGTAAAGTTGTTAAACACCTAAAATATCAACCATTACATACTAATCTATACTAATACTAATACTAATACTAATACTAATTACTAATTACTAATTACTATACTAATACTAATACTTAATAATATATAAAGCTGAAGAGTTTGTTTGTTTGTTTGTTTGTTTGTTTGTTTGAACGCGCTAATCTCAGGTTCTACTGGTTCGAATTGAAAAATTCTTTTTTTATTCACTTGACCATTTATCGAGGAAGGCTTTAGGCTATATAACATCACGCTGC
>DWAJ01005284.1:0-11705 GCA_018238005.1 Eurema mandarina | reverse complement strand
AGTATGTATATGTAATTTATTCCGTTATCTAGTTGCCATAACACAAGCTTCGGCTTAGCTTGGAACTAGATGGCGCTGTGTATAAATGTCCTGAAAATATTTATTATTTTTTTAGAACGATTTGTGATTAAATCTTAAAGAAAGTGATCTAACTTAAGGGGGAGGATCAGGAGTGAAGAAATACATTTTTCTAGAAAACCCCCATGTCGTATAATGCAAAAGTTACTCATTATGTTGTCCATTACAAGCATATATTCATGTTTAGTATAATATAAATCTTATGAGACAAAAATTGTGCATATACTACGCTTAAATATACGAATATATATTGTGGATAATCGCTAACATATAATACAAAATTAGTAATATAATAACCATTAAAATTTTGCTTTAAAGCGAATTAAAAGGCCGTTCCTAGTCAGTAGCATGCAAACCCATATCCCCTATCAACAGTTGTCGACAAGTAATTAGCCTTTTGTGCTAAAAGGTCGAAGAAACAATGCGATCCACTAATGAGTTTTCTTCATATTTTTAATCTTCGGTTCTAACAATGAATTTGTGCTAAATTTTGATCTTTTTTAGAAATATCGTTTTTTTGTGAAATGCTTTGTTTTACTTAGAATTGTTGTGAATTATAAATATTGTTCTTTATGAAATACTTATTAAGTAAAATATAATCAGAAATATTAATTTGTTTTATTAGAAAGGTAAAATAAAACTTACTTTTAAAGTGGATATTATTATATGTGTGAAACAATAAACTCTACTTAACTATATGAATCGAAAATTCTAATTCTACTGTAATATAAAAATATTTATGTAATATGACTAGAAAAACTAATAAAATATTCATATCACACGAGTCATTTAAAATTCATGTGTTGTGTTGGCCGTTAGAGGGTAGTCCCTTCCCTCATTAACAGATATCACCTTTTAGCCCTTATTTAAGCTATAGCGACGCACTTAATTAAATTAATAAAATTATTATGTACTATGTAGTGATATTTCTTTAATACACAAATATTTGAAAAATATACTAAAAATGTATGCCTATTAACTAAACCGTAGCAGTTATAATGGTACTTCCTACCTAGATGAATATATGTACGTATAATTCGAATTATAATGTATTATAATATATTATTTGATAGATAGTTTATACAATAGTATACGAACCATCAGCACGTATATATTATGTTGATATGTAAACAGTGAAATATTAAACCGCCGGGCCAGTGCACAGGTCGCGTGATTTCTTGAAAGAAAATCAAAATAAAGTTACGATGGATTTAAAGGCATGCAATCCCTATGGTTCTGTCAATGTAACCCGTCAGTCATAGAGGTCGGTGGGTCAGCTGAAGGAGGGGGTGGTTGCCATGACAACGCGCCATACAACACGCCGCCGCGGCGCCAACACTACATAACCACTCAGTATATGTCTCACAAGTTTGTTGCTTTTGAACTTAGCATGCATGCAGTATTGAAATACGCAAAGCGTATTTATATGAAGAAAACTCGACATACGCATTCGAATTCAGTTTCAGTAAAGCTCTTAGCATTTATAAAGAACGTGCATTTAAATAACAGTTATAAGAGCAATTAAAACCTTGTAGTAAAGCAGTTTTAATTAAGTAACGCTAATTTGAATAGATACTTCTTTATACAGTTCATATTAATATGAGTTATGAGACTGACTGAAACATACTATATTTGATGATGTATAGAACAGTAGCTTTTAATCATATTATAAGTTGAATATATCTTTTGTTTATTATGCAGCAGATTTTTCCGCGTACAAACGAAATCCTTTAATATATTTAATGTGTTAATGGTTAAATAATTATTAAATTTGAATTTGTTTAAATGTACAATACAATACAATACAATACTACAACTTTACAAATTCATCTCTTTTTCTATTAAAAAACAAAATTACTTGGCTTATTGGAAAATAACGAGAGATTAAGATATACCCAATAAACATAATAATTACGAATTTATGCCGCAAAAGTATCATAACATTACTGGATAATAAGAATTACAAACACGTAATACAGAAATCGGTACTAATGAAAGTACAAGATCTCTAATAAACCATAATTATTGTTATATCTTGTTGGACCTCGGTTATTATTCGGTAATTATATATGGATACATAACTATTCGTGCTCATAGAAAATGGTTAATACCTAATAGGTGCCTTGGATCTTTATCGGAAGGTATCTGCTCTTTTAATACATACGACGATTTTATTAAATTAAATAAAGAATATAAATGAGGCAAACTGTATGCGTTTTTGAATAGTAAACTTAAAATAATTTTATTAATTAAATGCTTGTATATTAATCATGTTTCGAAACGCATTTACATTTACAAACATTAAAATATTTTACAGGTACTTAACTCAATTTTTGCAGAAGTATTTAAACTAAAAGGGTTTTGAACTTATTTATATAATACTAGCTGTTGCCCGCGACTCCGCGTGGACTCATACTCATATAAACTTTGACCCCCTACCCCTTTTAACCCTTTTTTCAGTTAAAAAGTAGCCTATGTTCTTTCTCAGGCACTAGACCATCTGTGTACCAAATTTCGTTTTAATCGGTTCGGTAGTTTTAGCGTGATAGAAAGACAGACAGACAGACAGAGCTACTTTCGCATTTACAATATTAGTATGGAATATTGTAGCATGCCCTTTTATTCACGAAATTTTATCCAACAAGCAAGCTAAATTAATGTTTTCACGTTTCACCTCTGTCCCGCGTACAATGGTTATCCTTCTTTTAAAGTAACTAACAAAGAATTGAGACAAAGAGTAAAGAGGCATTGCATAAGCATTCCTGACACGACTTTAAGGAAAGGAACCTTAGAAATGCACTGACTTAAACTGAAACAAGTACTTAATGCAAACAGAGAAATATGAAAGCGTCTTTTTAAAATCTAGGTTATACGCAGATTCACCTGTAAAACTTACATATGCATTTGAAAGATGGCATGGACACCTTTCCTAACACCTTACAACCAGCTTATGATTTATAAAGAACACGGAGTACAGAATTATATGGACATATTTTATACTTCGGATTGTTTCATGCTTGACTTATAACAATATTCTTGTTACGTAACAACCGTTTGAAACCATCAATGTATTAAGAAAGTAGATACCAAATGTACTTGATATTTGTACTGCATTTAACATTAGAAAAGATGCTATTGTATCTTCTTGTCTACTCTTATGTTTTAAATGATTTAGTAATAAGATGTTTTATAATTTCAAATATGGCGGTATATTTTTGTAGTCTATGTATACCTAATGTACATAGGCAACCTTCAGTCGTTACATTATCGTAATTAAAATACTTTAAGGTATTTACAACTATAATTTTCTATATTAAACTAGCTGTAATGTTCGTGATAAATGGCCGCATATAAGAAATGAAATGCGTGCCTCACGCACTCTGGCGTTAAAACATTTCAGATTTTGTCACACGTTATTACAACAAAAATTATATCCACTATTTATGGACTTCCAACAGAGGAATCACGTACCAACTGTGTATTTATATTCCTTCGTGACCTTTTATGGTTGTAACTTGTAATACAAGTAGGTTGTGAAAATAAAATGTTTTCTCCGCTATTGAGAAATCTATAAGTCGTAACATGACTACATAAGTACTACATTTGGGGTACTACAACAACATAGCGACCCCTTTTAGTACCAGGTCAAATTTAAAATTTTGTTGTGAGTAGGTACAGAATGGAATAGCATGAGTACAAATATATAAAATCAGTGAATAAAAAAATTGGAAAAAATTAAATCTATTAAAGTAAGCAGGTCTCACGGTCATTGAAGTCTATATAAAACATGATATTTGATAGAAAGGCTTTTAAAAGTGTTAGAATCAAACTTGAACTATTGTATCCTTATAATAATAGTACAATCATCGGCATAGAAGCGTCGGCGGAAATTGGCTCACGGGTCGGCGCCCGCGCACAGGATATGAAATCGCGTCCGACACATTGATCCATTGTGCGCGAGCGCATTGAATCGCGTTTTATACCAATTTCACTCTTTAATTGTTATTGGTCATTTTCATTTATTATCGTATTAAGTTCTTCGTTATTGTATACGTTTCTAACAATTAAAAACTCTAATACTGTGCTCGTTGCAACTCTACGCACTCTCTCTAATCAAAGTCGAATAGTCATTCATAAAAATACGTGTCGTATGTTTTCTTTAAAAAGTTTTACCATGATGTACCCATCTAGCAGATTAGTTAGCTAAGAGCTAAAAGTCTATAAATGCTTAAATGTTGTATTATAATAGACTTGATGATCCGTATACTGCAATATCTGGTTACGGTAGAACGGTTGTCTTGCAACGCCTACGATGCGTTATGGCTGGCTACACGCGTCCGTTCTTACCAAACATATTCATTTTTCAATTAACTGCTATTATGAAAACGTCATGAAATGTATATTGAAGCAATTGCTTGTGTAATGCAGCGAAATTTAGTCGCTGTTGTATTTTAAATGAATGATCGATGTTTTATGGGCTTTGTTATAACTTTCGCTAAGTTTTTTAACTACCAATTTTTATTAAATAAAAGCTTTTGATGTAAGCGAGAAACATGGACTTTTCTTAATGTATTTTATGAGATAGTTTTTTTGTGCTTATCTCAGAAACTGCTAACGGATTAAGAAAACTTTTGTTATAATATTATAGCTACGCGAGAAAATTATAAAGCATACTTGAATAAGCTGGTATATATGAAACTGCTGATTCTACTATTTAGATTAGACTATTTATAAAAATAAAACAGTTCATTTTAAAACACCCTTAATTATAATGGTTAGCAGTATTTTTCCATAAACTCAGAAGTTACGAATGCGAAGTCACGGAAAAATGTAATTTAAGGTTAACTTAACGCACCTTTATTTGGCTTCTATCTGTTTGCACAAGGTATCACTTTGCCCAGGAAATTTGTAGGCAAATATATATGTTAATGGGTTTTTTATTACCTGAAGGCTGACAGATAATCATCATTCCATGTTGTCTATTTAATTTTGTTTTGTTTTTAGTGTTAAAGCTAATAAGTACTTATATTTTCTATCTTCTAGACGGACATAAGAATAGGCCCTGAGTACCCTTTGAAAGGTATTACAATATATGTCCTTCGTAATACATTTTCAAGTATATAAAACAAATTGAAAAAGATGCCATCTATGAACAATATAACAAACTTTAAAGGATAGAAAACTCTATCATCCTTATTTCTTTTGAGATACGGAGTATGTAAATAAAATGCAAAATTCGTGTTTAAATACACCTATGGTGCAATTAACATTTTAAAAAATATAATATTTCTGTAAAATTTTTGACAGTTTTATAGGACACTAATACGTAAGAAAATAATTAAATTAACTTACCAAATCTGCGTCTGTCCTTGGTTTCTCAGTATATTATAGATGTTTTATAAATAGAAGATATGATAGTCAACAATACTCTTATAAAACGTTCGTCAATAATACTGAATAATATAGATATAAATATGTATAGGGAATAGTTAATTATAGGCACATAATGATATGTATTTGGTTAAATTACTTAGCTCTAAATGTTTTTGTAAATAACGTTAATAAGTGGGACGTGGGATCATAGTTTGACACACGTAAATATCCTTAAAAACAGTTCAACTTTTGCACTTTAATGTTCATGATGTTTAAGTCCACGTACATGAAAATTGTTTAGAACACACACAGTCTGAGATTTATAGTTCACAGCGGAGATTGAAAAAGCGAATTGTTTGTTAAACACTATTGCATATTTGGTATCGAAATGTGAATTCACGTGATTATAAAGCGTGGTGTGGTGTGATGGCGAGCGGTGTTGTCAAACGAAACGCATGCGCGGTGGAGGTGTTTTGACAAGTATGGTGGTAAAGTCGATACAGCAACACGAGTTGTACCTACATTGATAATTAGATCAACTTGTTTTAGCATTCATTTGTTATCAGCGTTTGCGAAGGAACTGGTTACGACAATTGACTAACATAATATCGTATACAAAGACATTGCGTGTTTTGTCTGTCCCACGTAACCGGCTACAATTAATTAAGTACTCATATTATTTAAAATGTAGTTGGTTAATTTATTTTGGACTTACTCCATTATTCCGAATAGATACAGATTTCACGTTATTTAAAAAAAATACCAAAATGCAATCCCCATTGCAATCCGCATTTTGGTAATTTTTCGTAGCTCGTAGCCACAGGAGAAGCGAATTAAAATCTACATATACTAACAACCGACTAAAATTATCAAAATATAAACAATGATTATACCAGTCAATTAAATAGAACAATCTGTTACTTCCAAGTAAACAAGCTATAACAAGCGAGTCTCATTTAGAGGTCAACTAAAAAATAAATTATTGTTGCCATCTATACAATACTCAGCAACTATAAATATAGCTTCATAGCCTGTTCCTACTTACAAAGTATATTAAACATAAATAGGGCTATAATTTTCGTAGCATCAACAATATGTTACGATTGTACTGTTTCGGTGGACCCATAAACTGTCTTTGAATTAATGGTTATTGTTCTTTGTGAAGCATCAATGATCTGGAACTTATAGTGCTTTGTTACGATCACGAAATGATATAATAGTTAAATAAAATTTAAATGTATGTACCTTGTGTTATAGGTGTTGTGTTTAAGGCACCGAAGTACATACATACATATACTTAGACCCACTTGCTGATAATTAAAGTATTTTTAAGTGTTTCATACAACATTTTTACTTGTTATGTAAATTTACCCTAAATTAGATAAAGCTAGTTTAGGCTTTTGCATATTTATAAATATTCACAAATGTACAAAATTCTTTAGTAAATAAAAATGAAGGCGTTGTATGAATTTTAAAATAAAAAATGTTAAAATTATTTTGCTGTCGGTACCGTAACATAACATTGCATACAACGATAAAATGCTAAATTCATATCATCAACCAACTCTCTGTGGATTACGAGTATCGTATAAAAGAAGCTTACTACATAACTTATTTACAAACACGACCCGAAGTCCCGGAACAATTTACATTTTATATAAATGTTGTATAAACAGTCGGCTTGTTGCATTTAAGACAAAATTGATTTCGCCGGACGCGATGGCTGAATCGTATGAAGTACTCTGCCATTTCCACATTTGAGGAAATTGAATTGAACAGTTATGTACCTACCTTTAATGTTTCGTATGGAACTTTATATTTGCAAAGCGCAATTATATACAAATCTTTGAATACTTATATAATGCAATAAAATTGTACAAATGAGTAAACGTTAATATATTTTAGATTTTAGATATTCTTTACCGAAATATAAGTACGAATTTTCATTCGTACGACTTGTTACAACTGTTAGCGATGTTATTACCCAAGGCGTGTTGTTTATAAATTAAGAAGTGCCTTGAGCTCGCAGCTGCTAACTGCAACAATTAGAAATCTCATTCAAATGTCTTAGCGTCTTACCGACACCAATTAGAAGCATTGTGATCTGGGTTAGGTCACGTATTTACTAACAGTAACGAATTGTTATACCTATACCTACGTTTTCTCTGGAATACTATAGTACCATTTTAATGATAAAACATTATTTATATAATTAAACAAACAAAACTGGACTACAAAAGATGTGACTTTCCACTTGATATATGACCAATGAATAGAACAGTATGAACAAAACTACCATACTTAGTTTTTACACATCCATAAGCATAATATGGTCTACGAAACAGCCTTTTGCTGAAATAAAACATTAGGCAATAGGTATTATATGGGGCTTTATTCTGTTACTATTCGCTACAAAATATGATCATGCGCAATCCGATCCGCGCATGCTAGCGTGCATAGATCACTGCGCGCACGCCGTAACGGACGCGCTTGGCCGGCCAAGCGCAAAACGTTTTTTTCTACATAAACATTGTTCGCAGTAGAAATCGACGGGCGTAACTGGCCATTGTGCCGTTTAAATGCGGAGGATATTAGAGCGTGATACAGTTAAATAATGGAGTTTATTGTGAATAAAGATATGAATACGCGCATGTTTATCTCTGTTGCATCTAATCGACGTACTGTTATATCCAAGAATAGAACGAACAGTTTAAACGCGATGACTAACTTATTTGTCTTTAAAAAAGACAGCATATTTGAATCTTTACATCTGCTACATTTACAAGATCAACATAACTAATATATTTCGAAATTATTGTTAGACAATTTCCTTACTCGTATTGAAGTACAAAGTATCAATTAATCTATTGGCTACATAGAGCGACGGAGAATAAAAAGCCATATTTATATTTTTTTAGTAACTTATTATGAACCTAGTAGTTAAGATTGCGTATCCTGTAAATTATTATACTTGTTCTGAGACTGTTCAGGCGCGTCTAGTCAAATTAAACATATCTATGCGCATACGCAATGAGCCCGCATGTTACTCACTATCGATCTTTATAGTCTATAGCTTACGTAATGAAGTTTTTTTGGTGCACAGTGCAAAATACAATATTTGTGCTGCAGAAGTATAACTGTAGCCATTTTTCTGTTTAAAATCAGGATACCTTGCTTGTACAAAATATATGATACATACTTATATCCATGCTTGAGATTTAAGCTTACATAATAAAAATATTTTTATATATAGCCTAGTCCTTGAAAGGATTTTTATCTACGAACTAAGAGACTTAATTGTTCTTTGCAAGTAAAGCCAATGACAAAAACAAACTGGCCTAATGACATTTAAATTTGCGATTATCCAAGGATTATCCCCAACACAGTGTGGGAGTGTGCTCAATAAAATTCCACGCTGGCATTTTAAGCCTAATTAGTTTTATGCATCGTTGCGACGAAGCTTTCGCCAAAGGAGCGAAAATAATGTTACCTACTCGTTCATTGTTGGCGAAAACAACATAGTCTACTTATTTATATCATACCTACATATTTTATGATGGACAAAACTTGTTGAGAAAAGAAATGAATAATTAAATAAATAAAGGAGCCAAGATCTGGGTAGCACTACATTGGTTATGGGCTGGCGTTTCTTTTACCATCAGAAGGGCGTCCAGCTCGTCTCACCACTTTAAAGAATAAAAATGAAAAAGATAAAAGACTTAGGCGTAGATCAAGGGAATAATTGCAATAAATTGAATCCGTGTGGACATTTAGTTTGAGAAATAAATGTAGTATGTAATAAACAAAAGGTAAACAATAAATGCGGAGCTTGTGTAGCTTTAAACTATAATATTCTGGAAGTATTCAAAATTTCAGGTTTGTACCAAGTAAAAGTAGCCATAACGTGGGAAAATGTACGTGGAGTGGAAACGGGGGTTGCTGAATTTTTTATGCAGTCGGCCGCCTCCATGACGCGACTACGACATTGCATAGATCTTCTACTTGAGTCTTGAAGCGACGCAACGTTTCATAGCACGCTGTACGAACCAAATAGCTATGCGTATTTTAACCTACGTAAATATAAATACATTTTGTGTATATAATTCACTATAATATGTTAGAGCAATTAATCTCTTCGCTTGACTTATTGGTTAATCAGAAACAAATAAGGACATAATTTCTCTCGTTATTGCATATCTTACGTAAATAGGTGTATTATATACCTACTGTAAACCTATAATCACGGAACCATTATCAAGATAGATAAATATTAATTTTTCATGGAACGACAGTTACGCCATAGTATTACGACCTTAATGGAATTCTAAATAACAGCAGTTGCATTCTGGGAATCACATCATAATAGCACAATCGCATGTTGCAATACAAACACACGCAAACACACCATTCCAGTATTGATTCCTTTAAAAATACCACAATTTTTGCGGAATACTTTATTGCTTTCTTTAGAAACTAATTTTGTTATTTGCTCTTTAATGAGTTTTATGTTTAAATGCGTAAATAACGATTTAATGAAAAAGATGTTCTTATTAATAAAGAATGTGTAAATGTTAACTAATAACATTTGTTTAATTGACTTTATTGTACGACGCTTTAGCGTCCTTTTACATAAATCGTGTAGTCGTGTGTATACAAATTTTAGATATATGACTGTGTTGGTTTATTGTCTCATTAATATGCATTATTAATAATTTTAGCTTCAGTTCCGTTCAAAGCTGTTACCATCAACTTTTAGGATTTTTCTTTAGAAAATTATACAGAAAGAGAAGATTAGTAGGTACTATGTATTTTAAACGTAGATTAAAGAAAAAAATAATATTTTTTATTTAATAATATAAAAAACACGTAGTTTAATAAATAATTTATTTATTTAAACATACATATCTACAAGAAAAATATGGGGAATGTACAATGTACAACGGCTATCCTAGTAAAACATACATATACAGACTGCAGACATATACAGATAGCTCAAGATATATTTATTATTTACTGGTGTTTGGACTAGAATTTCTAGGAGACCCAATCCTAGAAAATTATTCTTTACCCTGCTCACTGTTTTAAAAGTTATTTTGAAAACAAAACAGCAATTTAAAAAGACGCGAGCTAGTTAGAATAAAAACTTTAAAATACTATCAAATTGAAATACTTCCAAATCATACTACAGACTCCCTAAATATGTGTTTTAAAATAAGTTTTCTTTCTTAAAATAGTCAGAAACGTTTTTAAATCTAACACATATGCGGCCTGCCAAATCTGTGTTTATGAGAACTTATTTGTTTATTCAAAGCTTAGTTTCTCATTGACCACTTTAACATTTAAGCATACACTGAGTCCATAACAACTAATATAAATATCCACAAAATTGTAAAATATGCTTATTATATTTAAATCAAGCATTACATATTGTGGTATTTTTCAAAAACTCCACAGAACCAAATTAATTTTTATTCTTATTTTATATACCATCTACTTTAGTTATTATATACAGGTCCATGCCAAATTATCACAAAATAAATACTTACAAAATTAATTTAAATATATCATGACAAACATTATAATTTACATATGCAAATATGTGTATCCATGATATGGATATATAAATTAATTTAAGTTTATTATTCTTTAACGCAAAAGTGATTGAGTTTGGCATATAGATATTTTATTTAATATTTTATTAATTTCTTCAGGACATTTATACACAGCGCCATCTAGTTCCAAGCTAAGCCGAAGCTTGTGTTATGGCAACTAGATAACGGAATAAATTACATATACATAATTTTCTTTTGTAAATACATACATACAATACATAGCAACAATATTGTTTTCTTACCCGGTATATTATTCCTCAACCAATGGTTTCTCTGCAGGTCTACGTATTTAATAAGCAGTGGGTAGAAGGAGTAAATATCTCTAACTAGGAGTTGCCAGTCTTCTTGAATTTGAGACTCCACTTGCGACGTATCGTCCGTTGAGGACTGTAATGTTGCCATGTATGTAGTTATTTAATAGAAATATAACACAATTTATTTACGATATACAAGAAATACATATATCTGTTGATTGTTTCTGTTGATTTAAATTTTTCTACATTTATAGGGTAAATTTATTATCCCATCAAAAACAATACTTGTCAAAAAAACCAAGTCTCCCAACTCAATTGTTCTACGGTAAAAAGTTGTGAGATCCATGTAATACCAAGTCGGTTATTAATTTATTCAGTCTCTACTTTA
>DWAJ01005283.1:0-11708 GCA_018238005.1 Eurema mandarina | reverse complement strand
CCGACCAATTTCCTTATAGAATTCCCTATCGCCGACCCGACCGACTTCCTGACCGGCGACGCCCGTCCCCCCGTATCCGCAAACCGAGTCTTCTGATTCTGCTTCCTCTCATCCCTGTCGCGACGACGGGGTGGCGTTCTGTCCCTGTCTGAACTAGTTCTGCGCTCCCTAGGCGGCGAATAGTCAGGCGGCGGTTCAATGGCACTATCTTCGCGACTGTCCCGTGAACGACCCGAGTTTCCGTTCCGCGATGAGCTCCTGTACCCACTGTCGTATCGATGTTCTTCAGATCTTTGTTTTGAGTGACGTTTCCTCTCTGGAACTATAGGAGGTCGGTAATCGTCCTCTATGGATGGTTCCCGGAACGATCGATCCGTTTCGAGCGGACGGAAGGGCGAGCCGCGTGGGGGGCTGTGCATCGTTGATGAAGATACGTAGGCGGAATCATCGCGAGAAGGAGGATGACGTCGACCGACAGGTGAAGATCGTCCTTGAGGCGATTCGCGCTTTCCATATACATGTCTAGGAGAAGAACCGTTCAATCTATCGTCACTAGCATATGGAGACCGTGCCGCAGGGGGTGAGGGTGATGAACTCCTTGGTTCTGGCATTCTGGGTTTTGATGCTCGACGTTGGGACCAATCGGCGACACCTTTGAAATAACCTCCCGTTCTATTTACCGGCCGCTCATCAGACGGCGTTGACGATTTTGTTTTTTTGAGGACACGGTCTGGATACACTGGCGGTTGTGGTACGGACGTTTTCCCGTAATAACCTTCGTCGTCAGCTTTCTTCACATAATATGCAGCTTCAGGGCGTCGACCTAATTCCTCGGCAATAGAATCGTGGGAAGAGGGCGAATCACTGCCGAAATGGCTTTCTAGCCATTTAGACGTCTCCTTTTTGCGTGTCTCCTCCTCGATGTCGAAGTTAATTGGTCGTTTCGCGTAGTCTTTGTCCTGATCTGTAAAACAGATAGCCAGTTAGGTAACGAGATATACGTGCGCGCGCGCGGTCTACTGCCGCGAAATGGTAAACCGCACCTACTCCCATACACTCCGCACACATGTTCTGGCGTAATCGTATAGTCAATAAGTTTGGCAAACTGTCGAAGGTCAACGCAAGATGCAAACAACCGAAGGCATTATACGAGCAGTATGAGACACCGCAACAATTATTTACAGAATATTAATTCTAGGTCGACAAGGTTTTATGGTACGATCAATTATGTAAGCGCTAACTACAACTGGATTTACGGCTTCGGACATACTGTACCAGGTCAATCTATCTAGCGATTTAAAATATTTAATGGGCCCATAAATAGTGTCGCAAGTTCGTAATGGCCATTCATTTCTAAACATTTCTCCGTGAACTTTTGGACATCCTGTCTTTAGCAAGAAATATTAAAATACAAGTTTTTTTGATAAAATTGTCTTTCGTAACTTAAGTATTATCCTTACCAATAATTTAATATTTTTACAGCACCAGAAGTTTATCTCACTCAAAAACTCAGTTCCCTTTTTTAATTGACTTTAAAAATGATATGCTTCACTTAGTTCAAGTTAAACTTCAATTATATGTCAGAATTCAATTACACCATAACCTAGCGAGGTATGTCAAAAGTCTGACCTCAGCTCCCGCGTAGGCTCAATGTCCCTCTATAAAAGGCAAACAGATGGACAAACGACATTAATTTGTCCACTTTTATACATAAAAGTATTAATTGTACGCAAAATATGCTATTAGGTGAAGTGGGTGGATTGCGTTAGTCATAGAAACCACTTGCACTTGTAATAAGGCTGTAAAAATATATCTACTAATCTATACTTTAATACTAATATTATAAATGCGAAAGTAACTCTGTCTGTCTGTCTTTCCATCACGCTAAAACTACTGAACCGATTAGAACGAAATTTGGTACACAGATGAGCTTAGGGATAAAACATAGGCTACGTTTTAACTGGAAAAACGGGAGAAGGGGGGTCAAAGTTTACAGAAAGTCCACGCGGACGGAGTCGCGGGCAACAGCTAGTATTTAATTAAAAAAATATTTTTGATTATTTTTTTAACACTTGGTTAAAAACATAACATAAGATCTCCTTATCTAAGAGAAAAATTATGATAACTGGGGGCGTATCACTACAAAATAATGTCTACCATGCGATCATAAAAGAAATAAGAAAAATAAAAAAAATAATTCATTTGTTAAATTCCGGGTGGATTATACATTTTATTGCTAGACAACCGCGGTACAGTTTAAAATAAATCTAAAGTTATATTTTTCTACATCTTTATTTTATTATTTATTTTTGAAATATTAACGATGAAATTCCTACTTTCAGTAAAAAATAGATTTTTTTTATTATACCTACCTAACTAGTGTTTTAATACGATTATATCATTTCACACTGAAACTACTATAATCCATTGCCTTCACACATTATTCAAGAAGCAAGGCCATACTATAAGTCTGTTTATGTACGTAATGAAACAATTGTTCCATACAGCTATGAACACAAAACTTAATAAATGAATTTTAAAAGTAAAACAGTATTTATGATTTTTACATTTAAAGAAATTAAACAATATGTACTTTAAAATAAAAACGCAGACTTTTCGTCGGACTAACCAAACAAAAATTATATTTGATAACTATGACTCGCGGTACTATAAATGCGAAAGTAACTGTCTGTCTGTCTGTCTTTCCATCACGCTAAAACTATGGAACCGATTAGAACGAAATTTGGTACACAGATGGTCTAGAGCCTGGGGAAGGATATAGGCTTCGTTTTAACAGAAAAAAAGTCAAAGTGGGTCAAAGTTTATATGAAAGTCCACGCGGATCATTATCTTCAACAAATCGTAGCTTGCAATTCGCATACAAAATATTAACCCCTATTTATACCATAGCAACTACCTGTACTGCGGTAAAAAGAAGCCTATGTTCTTTATCTACCTTTAATTTTATTACTATTACGTCAAAATCCATCTAAAGGTGCATATAGAGGTAAAACTGTAAAAGACAGACACACATATACATCCATAGAAGTACTAGAATAATATTTGTAAAGGTCTTCGTTGAAGACAAAAGCAAGACATGTACGAATTCAAGTGTTAATATTTTTTTGAGTCGAAATCAAATCTAATTAGCTCTTTCAATAAAGATAAAAAAAAAATCAAATCTACGTCGCGTCGTTTCTAGACACAAAAAATAATCCATTGAGTCGTAAATCACAGTCATAAATCATACGAAATCCTATATAATGAATCCGATACCCATAAACGTCGTTCAGTGTTATTTTGATACAGTATTTTTTGTTTTGATCTTTAAAAAATAATTGTACCTATCTTAACGTTTAAAAGCGATTTATTTTTTTGACTTTTTGAAATAATATGCTAAGATTTGTTTTGTCTAAGTAAATAAGTACCTTCCTAGGTTAGTATTCTTAACTTTTTCAAAAATACAATATTCATTCAAAAAACTGTATGACTAATAATTTAACTTTCAAATATTGTTCCATTACAAATTTCCTTTAAATATTATGAATACTAATGTATACCTAAGCTTTACTATTATTTTTCAGAAAATACGATAGCCTCACGAGGAATGCTAAGTAAATATTTAACATTACGCTCAAAATACGCAGGCAAGACCGCGCGACGTGACTAGTTTTGTATTTTGAAAATTAAGCAATACATCTGAAATTGCAGCGAATATTTGTAAAAAGCAATTTTAAGCTAAGCTTTATCAGGTGGATAATATTAGATGGAATAGATTTACAGATTATTGTAATTCGTCTTTAAAACCAGAACAAAGTTTGATTTATGATTGCAATATCAAGTGAACTTTAAAGTTTATCCCGTGAAATGCAATAAGGAAATTACAAGGCTATTTTGTATTGATTAATGAGAGGTTTGTCGGTTAAATTATACTGTGGGAACTATGCAATCGATTAATATCTGGTTGTTTACGTTTACTCTGAATATATTAAAATTTTAAACGTAAATATTATTTTTTTCCCTCATACCAATTATTTTATGCCAGTAAACCTACTTCTAATTTAATACGAACTTAAAGTTACTTTTTCTTAAATTTTATCCTAGTCATTCTATTTTATCATAAAATAATAAAATTTCTAATACTGTATTTAGTAACTGAAAAATAAATATTATAAGTTGGCGCCATCTAGCGGGTAATAGGAGAACCAATTAAAAAGCTTAAAAGACGCCATCTATCGGTAAGGAGTAACATTTATTGTTATATTAGTACTATGTCTTACCGTTAAGACGAAGGCGGCGCTGGCGTCGCATTCTGACAGACAAACTATCCCAATCGTCATCCATGTTTGGTTGGCCTTCTCGCTCAACTAAAACAAAATACTTTCATGAATTTACATATTATTATATTATATTTTCATTAAGAAGATTAAACTGTATATTAGAAGAAAAACATAACACTATCGTCCATCAGGCATAAACGTCGCTTTAAAAAAATTTTACGTTAAAATACTTAACATTTTTAACATTTAAATTAGCAACATAATCATTTGTACCACCATCCATAATTTTTGAATATTACTACTACCACTGTTAAATTATTAAATACATCTATCTTCCATGTTCGATCTCATAAATTGTTTTCCAAATTTTTCCAAAAAAAACAATTATTATTTATGAGCGTGTTACGGCTGCGCAACCCTAAAGGATCGCTGTGTCGGCGGGTCCCACGAGAACGCGGATTGCCGACGCGGCTAAATTCCAATTATAATAATTCTTAAAGCATATTCACATTTTTATTTTATATAATTTTTCATTCACTCTTAACCGAGCTTGCATCGAGCAAGTACAGGTGTTAGTTAGTTATAAGTTTTATTTTAATAAATTACTTTTAAGTACTATTTGGTTTTTTTTGGGGCCTTCGGCTGTGCGAAACATAATTGGCGCAGTCGGTAGGATCCTCAAAAAAACTGTGGCATAGATAGTTAGTTACCGCGCTATCGCTACTGGAGGATCCAGAATCTACGGTTTCCACGGACCGGAGGCGAAATCTAAACATTGATCCCGAAAGAAGCCGGATATGTTAATGTGAGTACATAGAATAGTTCTGTGTTACTTATTCCTTTAATTTTAATCCTATATTGTATTTTTTGTGTCCAAGATTTTCCATCCTAGGGAATCTTCCTCCCGAGAGCCTGCATCGAGTAGGTCTTCTCGTAGGTCTTATATAGATAATAATTGTAGGAATTTAAATAGGTTAGATAATATTTTAGAAGAAATGGCCGTGTACGACCCTGATACAATTTTCAAGGCCTTACGCCCAGTTCCCGAATTTGACGGGAACCCGAATATTTTAACGCGATTTATAAAGATATGTGATTTAATTGTTAATCAGTACATAAGTACAGGACCGGGTAGCGAGTTAGCTAATATATGTTTAATTAACGGAATTTTAAACAAAATTACCGGTTCTGCCGCGCGCTTTATTAATTCCAATGGTATTGCCGAAAATTGGGCAGGTATAAGATCCGCTTTAATTAATAATTTTTCCGACCAGAGGGACGAGACCTCTTTATACAATGATTTGGCTCTTTCCATTCAGGGGTCTTCAACTCCACAAGAGTATTATGAAAAATGCCAGCAGCTTTTCAGTACCATAATGACGTATGTTTCACTTCATGAAACATTAGATACAACAATTGAGGCGAAACGTGCATTATATAAAAAAGTAGCTTTGCAAGCGTATGTTCGCGGTTTAAAGGAACCTTTAGGGTCGCGTATTCGGTGCATGCGTCCCGAATCTATGGAGAAAGCGCTCGAATACGTGCAGGAGGAATTGAACGCATCATATTTGCAAAGTAAGGCTAGTATTAACACAAGCAGCTCTAATAAATTCGATAGAAGGCAATATAATATGGCTATGATACCCCAATATTCATTTAGTAATTCTCTTACCGCAAAAGCCGATCAATCTACACCAATACCTATATTTAAAGCGCAAATACCTCTTCAAGGTCAAGCACGCCCACCAGTTAATAATTTCTCTAGACAGCCGACGCGAACGCAACAAATGTTCCGTGCTACTCCACCTAACTATAATCCGAATAGTAATATGTTCCGACTACCCCCACGTCCCCAACCAAATAATTTTAAAGGTCCTACCCCAATGAGTGGCGTCAGTCATTACGTCGTAAAGGAATCTTCCCCCACTGGACATGACTGGCGTAAACATGGAAATCCACCCCCTACGAACTACTTTAAAACTCGCGACGTTAATGTTAATGATTGTGTACCATATGACTATTACTCCTCATACTATGACTACTATGACACTGATTATAATGAATATTATGCTGACTATACAGATGACTATAATTTTAACTATGATGAAACTTATTACCAAAATTATGACATGCCTGCGGGAAATGTGTGTGAAATTGACGAAAGTAATAATACAAACCTACAGACAGACTCCACTGACACTGAGGATTTTACAAAAACCAGGCCCATAAAAAAGCCAAGATAGAAATTAACGTGCAAACACAAAGACAGCTTCCTTTTATACAAATTTCAAATCCACCTTTAAAACTTTTAATAGATACTGGCGCGAATCAATCGTTTATAAGCCCAGATGCCGTACAATTATTTTTTTCAAATATTAGATTAGATTATGACCCTTTTGAAGTAACAAATGTACATGCGACTACTCGTAATAATTATTCTATAACGATACCCTGTTTTACGGAATTTAAAGATAAAGATAATATTAAATTATTCGTATACAAATTTCATGAATTTTTTGACGGTCTCATAGGTTTAGATTTATTAGAATTGTGGGGAGCTAAAATAAATTTAAAGGACAGAATCTTAATTACTCGCTATGCAAAAAATCCTATTCTTATGTATAACTCGTGTAACGTCAATTTTTACGAAGACGTTATTCCAGCCACTTCATCGAAATTAGTCAATATTCCTATTAACGGAGAACATGGTGACGTACTCATTCCCGAGCAAATTATAGGCAATTGCGTAATACCTCAATGCTTAACTTCCATAGTAAATAATAGAGGATTTTTAGAAGTATATAATCCGTCCCAGCATGATGTAATTTTTTCAGTAGATAGACCAATAAATTGCGAAATTTTTAATTTAGAGAATTCAAAGCTTGTAGGAAATTCGTCTCGTGCAAATAAGGTACTATCTAAGCTAAGAACCGATCATTTAAATCCGGAGGAACGTATTAATCTAGAAAAACTTTGTGCTAAATATGCGGACGTATTTTATGTTGAAGGAGAGCCCTTAACATTTACGAATAAAATTAAACATAGAATTAGAACTACTGATGAAGTTCCCGTCCATACTCGCAGTTATAGATATCCTTTTATTCATAGAGAAGAGGTTAAAAGTCAAATAAAGAATATGCTAGAGCAAGGTATTATTAGGCCCTCTGAATCCGCATGGAGTTCACCTATTTGGGTGGTTCCAAAAAAGGCAGATGCTTCAGGAAAAACTAAATGGCGACTTGTAGTAGATTTTAGAAAGGTCAATGAAAAGACAATAGACGATAAATACCCCATCCCGAATATAAATGATGTGCTCCATAAATTAGGAAATTGTCAGTATTTTACAACGTTAGATTTAGCCAGCGGTTTTTATCAGGTTGAAATGCATCCCGATGACGTAGCAAAGACAGGTTTCAATGTCGAGCATGGGCATTACGAATTTTTGCGTATGCCCATGGGTTTAAAAAATTCGCCATCAACGTTTCAACGCGTGATGGATAATGTTCTCAAAGAATTACAGAACACTATTTGTCTAGTATATCTCGACGATATAATTGTATTCAGTACATCATTACAGGAGCATATGGTTAATTTGGAAAAAGTTTTTTTTAAATTGAGAGATTCAAATTTTAAAATACAAATGGATAAATCTGAATTTTTAAAATTAGAGACATCATATTTAGGTCATATTATATCTCAAGCCGGAATTAAGCCTAATCCAGATAAAATATCAGCTATTTTAAAATACCCGATTCCTAGAACTAGTAAGCAAATTAAACAATTTTTAGGTCTTTTAGGCTACTATAGAAAGTTCATACCCGACTTTGCTCGAATCACTAAACCTTTAACGCAATGTTTAAAAAAAGGTCGTAAAATTATTTTAGATACGGAATATATAAATTGTTTTGAGAAGTGTAAATTGCTTTTAACTAACGATCCCATATTACAATACCCAGACTTCACCAAAGATTTTTTATTAACTACAGACGCTTCAAATGTCGCTTTAGGTGCAGTACTGTCTCAAGGAATAATCGGTTCAGATAAACCTATATGCTATGCTTCAAGAACTCTCAATGAGAGCGAACTGAATTATAGCACGATTGAAAAAGAACTGTTAGCAATAGTTTGGGCTACTAAGTATTTTCGACCGTATATATTTGGTCGCAAATTCAAAATTGTGACAGATCATAAGCCGTTGCAGTGGGTAATGAGTTTAAAAGAACCCAATGCTCGTCTCACTCGTTGGAAATTAAAGTTAAGTGAATATGATTTTACAGTTATATACAAAAAGGGAAAAAGCAATACTAATGCCGATGCATTATCTCGCGTAGAAATTCATAACGAAGAAATTAGCTCTATAGTAGTAAATCCGTCAGAAGACCATATCTCAATTGGTTCATCCACAGAAACAGCAATCCTTAGCTCACCTGGACGCGATCGTAACGCACTAAGATCATCCACTGAAACAGCCTGTTCACCTGCAAATGATCATATATCACTAGGTTCATCCACGGAAACGGCACATACAAGTAGAGAAAATCCTATACTTGAAGTACCAATTACAGACCAACCATTAAATAGATTTCATAAGCAGTTATTCATTACAGTAGTAGGCGATATTAAACGTAAGCCCAGAGTATCAAGACCATTCGAAAATTATACGCGTATTTCTCTACAAGTACGTCAGCCATATCTTGAGGAAGATATAATTGATATGATTAAAGAATTCGTGAGCCCGAATATTAAAACCGCGATGCTTATAGAACCCTATGATTGTATGTTCGATATTATTCCTATAATACAAGAAAAATTTAGAAGCTTATCATATAAACTGGTGTTAGCTAAATCTGAGATAGAAAATGTTAGTGATTATTTAAAGCAACAGGACTTAATTAGGAAATACCACGATGGAAAAACGAATCATCGAGGTATAAATGAATGTTACTTAGCTCTTTCTACACGTTATTTTTGGCCAAAGATGAAAGAAGAAATTAGTAAATTTATTAATCAATGTAATATTTGTGGTCAAGTTAAATATGATAGGAATCCCATTAAGCAAAAATTTAGAGTAGTACCACCAGCAACAAAACCATTTGAAATAGTACATTTAGATACATTTACAGTCGAGTCCGAAAAATATCTTACAATTATAGATGTGTTTTCTAAGTACGCGCAAGCTTATTACCTTCGTGATATTACCGCTATAAGTATTGTGCAAGCTCTTTTAACATTTTCTACACATCATGGTCTACCTCTAACTTTAGTAACTGATAACGGTACAGAATTTACCAATCAAATTTTTTCTGAATTTGTTAATTTGCATAAGATTCATCATCATAAAGTACTTCCGAATTCACCAAATGACAATGGTAATATAGAACGATTTCATTCTACATTACTAGAGCACCTAAGAATTTTAAGGCTAAAAAATAAAGACGCAATAATAACGCACCTTATACCTTACGCACTTTTAGCATACAATAGCACCATTCACAGTTTTACGAAATGTAGGCCATACGATTTGATTCTCGGACATATGGACCCTAGAGACCCAGTAGACATTGACTTAACTAAACACCTCATGCAGCAGTATATAGTAAATCACAGAAAGAGAATACAAGAGGTATACGATGCAATTAATGAATTTTCTTTACACGAGAGGACGACTCTCATCGAAAATAGGAACAAAGATCGCGAAGATGAAATCCAGTACGAACCTAATCAGGTAGTATTTGTTAATAACCCTTTAGCTTCTCGCAAAAAATTGGCACCGCGTTATACCAAAGATAAAGTTCTGACTAATTTACCCATACACATTTATACTTCTCGGAAAAGGGACCCCGTGGCTAAACATAGACTTAAACGTATACCTAAGACTGCTAAATTGTTACAGGATACTGGTGTTCCTGATGATTCCCATAATAAGGAGTCAGGAAATAAAACTTGACGATTTAGGGAATGGACCTGGACTACTACCGTTTAAACTTGGACATGCGAGACTTTTGACACATTACCATACATTTCTACAGTACATTGAACTTACTGACATTGAGGCCAAAATTTCGACGTTACAGGACCAATTAGTACACTATAAGAACCTTTTAGATAATGACGCTTTAAGTTTGTATGAAGTTCAAATTGAGCATCTATCTTCCAAATTAATGCAGGTTTTAGAGCAGTTGAGAACACTTGAGCCTAATCGTGTTAAAAGAGGACTTATCGATGGTCTAGGATCGGTAATTAAAGGTATAACCGGTAATTTAGACTATACAGATGCAATCAGATACGATAGTATTATCAAAAATTTAGAACAACATCAGGGTCAGATAGTAAGTGAGTTCAATAGCCATGTCAGTTTAAGCAAGGAATGGATGAAACGTCATTCCGATCTTTTCTCTAAAGTTGTTGAGAATCAAGAAAAAATTAATGCCACTCTACTATTGTTATTAAAGAAAGAAGATTATAAAATATCCCGTATGATAAAATTTGCTAAATTTGCCCAAATTCTAAATATAATAACAGAAAATGTAGATGATATTTTACAAGAATTATTAAGAATAGAAAATACACTAGCATTTATACGAACTTCCTCAACGCACCATTCAATGTTTAGTATAGAAGTTATAAAAGATATGTTAGCTAAGTTAAGTTTAATATACGGTAAGGATAGAATTATAGATTTAGAGTTAAGACAATATTACGACTTGATAAAACCGGGATCCTATTTTAATAAAAAGAAAATTGTAATTGTTTTAAAATTTCCTATAGTGTCTAAGGATTCAATGACTTTTTATAAATTAGCTGTATTTCCCAATAAGTTTATGCAGGCTCTCATCCCTCCTTTTCCTTTCATCGCCATAAGTACACAGTCTTTCTTGTACATGGAGGCTGAATGCCCGAAGTTCGGTAACGGGTATCTTTGTGAAATGAAAACCAACCAGATTCAGACGAAAGCAGATTGCATTCAAAGCTTCATTCAAAATCAGGTTCTGGGTCAAAATTGCAGATCAACTACCGTTTCCTTATCTCAGGAGACTATATTAGGATTAGATGACAGACACTACATATTATCTTTGCCACATCCGATGAAAATTCACTTAAAATGCAAACAAGACGATTTTATTACAACTAATGGCAGCTTTCTAATAACTATTCCTGAAGGCTGTACCCTCGAGTCAAGCAACTTTAAGATTAATAATATTCAAGACAGAGTTCGAGGGCAACCAGTAAAAATTAGTAACATTAACTTCAATGATATCAAATTCAACCACAGCATTGATCATATAAAATTAAATTCAATAAACTTAGAAGATTTGCATGAAATTCAGACTAAAGTATTGATGCAAGCGCCGATTGAACTAAAAGATAGCACATCAACGCTATACCATACTACAATTCCATTATACATATTCTTTTTGGGAACAGCTG